>CAAKHG010048828.1:3172-30031 GCA_901007715.1 Dactylopterus volitans | reverse complement strand
AAAATAGCAGTACTGCCACCATCTGCTTGTGTTTGTGTGTATGTGTGTGTGTGTGTGTGTGTGTTAAAATGCTCACTGAATACTTGTTTTTTATGACATGAACTGCACACAGTGACTGTGTATTGGAAATGTGTGAGTGCCTGCTCAGTTTGAATTATTTTATTATGTTCAGTGTCTTTTCGGTCAGTAAGCCTTTTTTTTTAAATTATTATTATTATTATTTGAGCCACTGAAAAAGACATTTTCAAAATACTTGGTTTAATCATTTCAGCCCAGAGGAGCATGAGATTGAATGTTATATTCTCCCCAGTCCTTTAATGAATGCTGCTAATGATGCATAACGCACACAATGTATGATTTTTGTCCCGTCAAGTCATACACTGATGTGCATTTGCTTTTATCTATATGACGAGATATCGGGAGAATAAAACAATTAGCTATACGCCAAGGCTCTGTTAGTGCTGTAGAATGTTTTAGTCACAACATGAATTCACAACATCCGTTATGTCAGCCAGTTAGCTTCTCATTAACACTGTCAAACGCTCACCAAGCATCTCAGCCATTAATTCCATTTAATCCCATTAGTTATGACCATTACACCGGGGAGTGATAAAGTTGTGTATATGTTCTTTAGGACTTAAGTGATGTCATGTTGTCAGTCATGCAATTGTTATGTCCCACATGTTAAGCTGTAAACTTGTTGTGTGACAGTCTGCTAGCGTGTTAATGTCTGTCATTACAGTGATCCGTGTACATTAGGGTGTCAATGAATGTCTGCCTGTTCTAGTGAAATTTCAAGGCAGTTTGGTGCTGCCAGTTAATCGCTGTAGTGTAGTGATTTTGTTCTGTCTGTGACATTTTTACATGTGATGTTAAAGTGTGTAGCCCAGACCTTCAGGCTCTTTATAAGTCATTAATGCAGGTCTTTGATTTTAAAGCCAACGGAGACTCCTCAGGTGGATGAACTGGGGGTAAGATGTTCCACCCCCTCTCCCCTCCCCCTACTGTTAGGGCCATAATGCCATAATTTGCATTTCTTTGTTTGGTATTTTCTTTCTTCCTTTGTGGTCTACTTCATCTTTCTATGATCTATTGCTTATTTCAATTTAAGTTCTCATGATAAGGCTCCCATTTTTTTGGGGTAATTTGATTTCCTCTTCTTTTGTTTTGTTCATTTAAAACATACCCTCAAAAGTGTTGCTTTACATTTTTCCTCAATGTTTGGAGTGAGTTCTGAGGAGAGTGTGTCACTCAAACGTGATGCTGTGTGTCCTGTTGGGCAGGAACTGATTTTTTTTTGGGGGCGGGGGGCCACTCCTCACGTTTGTACGGTTGACACGGCTACATGGTCTCTGCCACCATTCTTGTGTGGGGCAGTGACCCATGGATGACCCTGAGATCAGGTCACCCGGCTCTGACCTGCGAACCTCCCGGCTGACCCGTTTGGGTTGGTCCCACTGTGACTCCGCATGCAGTGACTCTGGACTGAGGGTGCCATGCTTGTGCAGATGTGTCCTGTCAAGTATGGCAAGGTTTTCTCCAGCATGCTCGCCTCCTTGCTTCCTCCCCTTGTAGGTCTGTACAGCGATGGCTCCTGACAGTGCTTCGAAGGCAGGCTAACAGAAACATATCAGCTGCAGCTACACTGCATTTGACCTGGATCATACATGTGCAGTATGCGCCGCGTCAAACAACTGGGCCTCTTTCAGGCGCTGCCACCTGATAAGGAAATCAGTTCCTTTGTAAATTCAAATCTGCATTCTCTCAGAGATTTTACTGCTTTTCTGTGACATAAAGATGCAGTGCTGCATTCGTAGCCCATATGTATCTGATACTGAGTCCAGAACTCCCCCTGTGAAGCACAGCCAGGCGCATTCTATTCACTCCATCCGCTGTTGCTCGGCCCCCTTCTGACTGTGGACGGTTTCTTCGCAGAACACCGAGGACAGCGCTCGCATCTCCATCACCTTCTTCCGTCTGTTTCGAGTCATGCGGCTGGTCAAGCTCCTCAGCAGAGGGGAGGGCATCCGCACCCTGCTTTGGACTTTCATCAAATCCTTCCAGGTGATGTCTCGCACAACTGTTTAAACAGTGCATCCAGAAAATGTTAAAATCTAACATCTTAATCTTTACCTACTTTCTTTCCCTTCCTAAAGGCTCTACCATACGTTGCTCTTCTGATAGCCATGCTGTTTTTCATCTACGCCGTCATCGGCATGCAGGTTGGTAACTAAACCAGGTTAAAACTGTTCTTCCTCTCAGTCTTCACAGTGACGGGGCTACTATTTCTGTTTCAGGTGTTTGGGAAGATTGCGATGGTGGATGGCACACACATCAACAGAAACAACAACTTCCAGACCTTCCCTCAAGCGGTGCTGCTCCTCTTCAGGTAAGGACACTTTGGGGTCAGAGATTCATCAGGGAACTGAATCAGGGTTTTTATTTTCCAGGACTCTGTGGTCGAGGGAACGTTTAGTGCATGTCATGCTTTTCTGCTCCTCAGGTGTGCCACTGGAGAGGCCTGGCAGGAGATCATGTTGGCTTGCATGCCAGGGAAACTGTGTGACCCCGAGTCTGACTACAACCCCGGAGAGGAGATGACTTGTGGCAGTGGATTTGCAATAGTTTACTTCATCACCTTCTATATGCTTTGCGCCTTCTTGGTACGCACACATTAAATGGTGTTAAGCTTATTATGAGTCACTTACTGCACCACACCACATTGTACCATCACTACAACACGATTGACAGTATGGAAGATAGTATTTCTAGGCTTAGAACAAGACAGCAGCAAAGAAATTGTAGCATAGTCATTGCATGTAGTTCTTATTTACTTTATGTCATCTGGCTTATTGAGTTAGGTGAGTTTCACTTCATGACACACTGGAAATTGAGAAAGTAAAAGTTCTGACTCTGTTAAAATGATTTGAACGTGTGGTCATGGATGGAGCTTTTGCAGGGAAACTCCTGCGGAAATTCAGCGCCATGATTTATGTGACTTGACTACAATCATGGCATCCTCCGTAACAATAGAAATGCCATTTAATTAATTTTTAACAAGTGATTTACTGTTGTATGTTTGCGTTGCCCATGTAGTAGTGAAGCTGTCAGCATTACAGCTTTTACAAAGATACTTGCAGTGATTAATATTAGCCGTCTGGTATTCTGGAGCTCAGCCACTGCGAGCAGCTACGATATATTGATTCAGCGTTCGTTGTTGAGACAACAAAGAGCAAAGTTGTTGCTTCTGGCATCCATATTGGTTTCTGCTTTCTGAATTTCAAACTTGGGTTTGCCAAGTTAACTGTCATCTTGAACATGTTTTTAGCCTATAACTGTGCTCTTTATAATATAGCCAGTACTGAACTGGTTGACTTGATAGTTTAAATTTCCAATGATTAGGAAAGAATTTTTAATATTCTTTCCTTTCTATAGTTTCTTTCTGTGTACATTTCATCTTAAGAAACACGAAAAGAGAATTCAACATAACGAAAATGTCTGGTTCTCTAGATTATCAACTTATTTGTGGCTGTCATCATGGACAACTTTGACTATCTGACACGTGATTGGTCTATTCTTGGTCCACACCACCTTGATGAATTCAAGAGAATTTGGTCAGAATACGATCCAGAGGCCAAGTATGAGTTTTGCTATTCATATGAAAAATATTTCACATTCATGTTGCTGTACACTGACTGGTCTCTGTCAATATTTTTTATATCTGTTTTTTGTTTTTTCTGCTGTCCAGAGGCAGAATTAAGCATCTGGATGTTGTGACGCTTCTTCGTCGGATCCAGCCTCCACTTGGCTTCGGCAAACTTTGCCCTCACAGAGTGGCTTGCAAGGTCTCCTGCCCCCCCGCCCCCCCCACCCTCCTCTATTTGATCAATTACAAATAGTAAAAATACATATCAGATATGTGCATCGTGTATATACTGTATTTCACTGGCCTGCTCTGCTTTTTCAGAGGCTGGTTGCCATGAATATGCCTCTTAACAGTGACGGCACAGTCATGTTTAATGCGACTCTGTTTGCACTGGTGCGAACAGCCCTGAAGATAAAAACAGAAGGTATGACAGTCACATCACTCTTCACCACTCCATGGATACGTACGATGCAATACAAAAACAGAGCTCAGTCCAATTTTCTCTGTAATTACCAGATTTTATGAATTGAAAATGGCTGTGAAGCAGAGATACTCAGAGATTGCCATCTCCCTGTGATGCAGGTAATCTAGAGCAGGCCAACGAAGAGCTGCGGGCTGTCATCAAGAAAATCTGGAAGAGAACCAGTATGAAGCTGCTGGATCAAGTAGTGCCCCCTGCTGGTGGTCAGTGGAATCGACCTGTGTCTGTCATTACAATCGCATACATTTCCCGGTTTTCCCACCTTGCACCAAATCACACAAACACCAGATGCTGCA
This sequence comes from Dactylopterus volitans, assembly GCA_901007715.1. Taxonomy (NCBI): domain Eukaryota; kingdom Metazoa; phylum Chordata; class Actinopteri; order Syngnathiformes; family Dactylopteridae; genus Dactylopterus; species Dactylopterus volitans. Next base: position 25,608 of record CAAKHG010048828.1, on the reverse strand, counting down.
GCTGCTATTTGATAACTTTCCACTCAAATAAGAGCACACACATACAAACACAGACACACAGACACACACACAGAGACAGACACGTTTTCATGCAGAAGTAAAGCTGCCTCATGCTGTTTCTGCTCTGTTCATGGTCTCCTGGTTTCCCCCCTCAGCAGTGTGTCTCTTATCCATGTGTGTTTGATCCACGCTCCTTCTTCCTGTCCTGGATGCTCATGGAGGCCGCTGACTATCTGCTGGGCTTTGGGCTTGCATGGCCTCATAGACCACTGTGCAAGTGCATGCGTTGTCTTTCTCACTAATCTCTCTCTCTTTCTCTCGTGTCCTAATCTCTGTCCTTTTTCTCACTGCCTGAGCCTTCACAGCTTATTTATTTATACTTTCATATCTCTGTATCTAAAACTCTGAAGCACTTCAGAATATTCTGAAGCAGTTCTGTTTTAGGGTGGTGGCATGGAACTAGTGTTGCCTCTCTCTCTGATCTCTGTCCCCAGCGTGCTTGTTCAAAGTGATTCAGACCCCTGCTTCAGAATAATTCTCACACACTCTTGCATACACTCCTCCAAAAAAAAGACTGTCCAAAATACATGCAAACCATACACTGTTTCAAGCACACTACTCATTGATAAGCCCCCGCACACCAAGAAGACTAGTAAACACTTTTTTGATGCTTATCAGCGAATGATAGGGGGTGGGGGGGCACACATTAGCTCAAACGGGTACATGTATGCAGTGGTATGATACACAAATCTGCTTGCTTGCATATGCTGAAGTAAAAAGTAAAGAACGAATAACAAATACCCAAATAACAAATACCCAAACATTTGGGTCTGTTTTTTTAAGTATCTCAAAAGGCAAATTTATGGCAGTTTTTAATATCGTCTCTATTACAAAGTCTTTGTGCCACTGCTAAATGCACAGATTACTTTTTTTTAAATCATACTGCACATTCTCAAGTATATTGACCTCAATTCTGCTCACTCTGACATCTTGTTCAGCAGCCAAACTATGCAGAAGAAGAGACAGAAGATACAATCATTATAATATTACTCGTGGCTTTAAAGATTAAGAAACTCTGTGGCTGTTGAACCAGAAATGAAGCCAAGTCATTTTAAGTCACAAGTATGTCCCAAGTTGGTTTTTTGGGCAAGTCACCTCACAGGTTATGTCAGGTCGAATCAAGTCCAGTTAGTCAAGTCATGGTCGTTAAAAGAGAAATGACAATATATTATTTTGATATTATTGACTAATCTATATAATCTTTTTAAAAACTATAACAATGGGATGTCGAACAGGAGGCTTAAACATGTGTTTCTCCTTGAAAGAACATCAGTTAAAGACTGATTGACAGGGACATCGTCCAATCATGACAAAGCTTTGGGAAACTTCGACACTTTACACAGACACTTGTAATGTGAAACATGACGCTATCAAATATTTTAATATTCCGTATTCAAACTTTTGGGGTCTTGGGTTTTAGCGAGCTGGAGCCTCATGATATTGCAAAGATTTATTGCCCAATGATTTTATTCATGTCATCTCTACATTATTGTCAACAGAAATATTGCTCAAAGTATCAATGAGTCATCAAGGACTGCATAAGACCCCGGAGAGTTAAACTGAAAACGTAGAATCACTCAAGTCATCATCTCTCCAGCTGAGTCCCAAGTCTTTAACGAGTCCGGTCATTGTGACTCCAAATCACAATTACTCATACAAAAAATGTATTAAATCATAAGGAATCCATCAAATTTACAATCAGTCATTTGATAAAAAAAGATTTCAGGAAGTACACAGACACTAAAGAAAGACCACATTTTTTTTATTTTCTGTTCTTTTTGAAATACAGCAAAGGATCTCAGGTGATGCAGCTTGAGGTAAAGTATATACACCATCAAGATGGATGTATAGAATTTGGATAAATTAAATAATTTGATTGGTCTGGGTTGAAGAGTGCCTCACTTTTATGTAGTCTAAAGTTGATGGAGCCCCAGTTTGCAGGATAAGGGAAGAGAAGAGTCTTTCGCTCTCTCTCCCGCTCTCTCTCTCTCCAAACATGGTACTATGACCTGCTGACACAGGAAGCATTTGTGTGGTCTGTTCACTCAGATGATGAGGTAACCGTGGGGAAGTTCTATGCCACCTTCCTGATACAGGACTACTTTAGGAAATTCAAGAAACGTAAAGAGGAAGGCCTGGTGGGTGCGCACCCGTCCCAGAACAACACGGCCATCGCTCTGCAGGTGAGTCTCACGGCGTTTGGGTGTGACTCTGCATGTGCGTTTACGTATGAGAGGTTGTTGCGAACTGTGAGCAAACATGGACTGATTGTTTTGACGCTGTAAATGTGTTAAGTCTGTAAAATGTGTCTTTGGTCATTTCATTAAAATTTCATCAGGTATGCTAATGTTATGGTTTATGATCCAGCAGGACGTTCAGTTCATGATCTTGGTGTACAGTATGAATCTGTTATTTACGTGTTTCAGTGTGTGGGTTTGTTACTTGTGTCTCTGTGTCTTTAAATGTCACTGATGTTGATGTTAAGCGTGTGCCATCGTCTCCAACCGTCACACCACGTGTTTTCTGTGAATCACAAGTCACTCATTGACTCATCATAAAATTCACATCCAGAGCTTGTTGTCATCTCTGTTGCCTGATAATACATTGTATATGATATATTACAATATATCATCATCAGACAGTGAACACAACCAGCTTTTTAGGTAATTTATAGTTAAGTTTTATGTATGTTGTGATACTTTGGCTACTGATTTGTGTGTGAGAAAGCACAGCTGAATCCTACAGAAAATACTTCAGCTAAATGATACTGAAGGCAGGTTGCATTCAGGAGTGCACATTTGTCTGTGTGTGTGTGCTCATCTCTCACAGTCTGTCAGCACTATTAATGTCACATACTCCAGCACAGGTGTGTGTTAGAAACTACGAGCCTTGTGTGTGTGTAAGCCCAGTATGTGTGTTTGTGACTATCTGCCAGATCCCTGTTGTGAGTTGTAAAGATGAAGGTCTAAGCTGTAGCGCTTAGCCCTTTTGTTGTCATGGTTACAGGCTGGCCTACGCACGCTGCATGATATTGGGCCCGAAATTCGCCGAGCGATATCATGTGATCTGCAGGATGACGAGCTAGTAGACTTTATACCAGAGGAAGACGAGGAAATTTATAGGGTAACTAATTTAATTTTATCTGACAGGGGTAATGTTTGTCTTATTATACTGTGCTTCTGTTATATTGGAAATGTCTATTTCAATGAAAAATATTTATGCTGTGTACTCAAAGAAACATTAATCAGCTAAATCTATAGTAGATACAGACTATATTTTGTTCATTTGATTTATTTTGGCTTTACCTCCATTTCAAATTCTACAGACTGAACATTCATTTTCCCACATATGCCATATGCCATTAAACCAGCTTCTGAACATATATATTTTGCTCATTTAATTTCTGAACCAAAAACCGAGTCTTAACATCAATAGCATACTTTTCTGCATTGTAAGTAGGGTTGGGTACCGCTCTGCTTAAAGTGATCATTTTTATTGCTAGTAAAAATGCTACGCTAACGTCAACCACAACGGGAGTTATATCCAACTGGCTAAGTGAGTCCCTGATGACATCAAAGTTTTCACTGCCTCACTTAATATTTTGTATTCAATGTATTATGCGCTGGCTGCAGACACGCTAACGTTAGCTGCAGCCACATTTGGGTAATTGTCTCTCAAAAAGGTGAACGGTCTTCAGCTTTCTGCATATTTCATGTTTGATCAAGAGTTGGCACAGGGCTTAGACATGTTACCCCAGCCAGCTTCGCATTTTCCAAAGTGTGTTATCTACGTTACGTTTTTCAAAGTGTAACCCAACCTGAGACCGCTTTGAGCTCACCTTAACCACAATTCAGCATGACTTGAACAATCTGTAGTGTTGATGTCTCGCTCGTTCTATATGGTGCGTACTCAAAGTCACTCCCTCGCCCAGATGTGTTTTTGCATACCGAAATTTAGTAAAGATACTTAGCAGTACTGATGTATTTTGGTTGGTACTATCAAAAATGGTAGCGTTCGGTACCCAACCCTGATTGTAAGCACCGAAAACCATGGTTGTTTTACTTTGAGTATTCTTTCACAGCGTAATGGTGGACTCTTTGGTAACCATCTCATGAATGGTGGTCATCAACGATCCAACGGCCATCAGACCAACGCCACGCAGCGACCCCTACAAGTGCAGCCACCACCTCACTATGCTCATATGGAGCAACCAGTGGGACGCCTGTCTCGAGCCAATGCAATGTCCCACACCAACCACCATCACCACCACCACCATCACCACCACCGCCACCACAACTCCTACAGCAAGTCTCCCAAATCCACAAACATCAACCTCAACAATGCTAATGTGTCCAGTCTGCCCAACGGAGGACACCATCGCTACTATGAACATGCACCTCCCAATGGCTACCCGGGTCATCGCAGCTCTTACTACAACTATGACAAGCCCCACACTCCGCAAGGTCAAAGGTACCCACATGCTGATCATGAGCCTTTGCTCTGTTGAGGATGGTTCAAATAACAGATTTGACAGCTAAATATTCAGTCTCACCTAAATCAGCCATCGGTCTTCCCTGTGTCTCCATGCCCATTTTCTTTGCGTGAATTTTCAGGAACCCATAATCTACCAAATATCGAAAGCATAATGAAAGGATCCCATACATAATGCAGCCTAGTCCGAGTAGAATTTTTTGTGCCAGAATTGTGTCATTGAAAACAAAATTCTTGCTTCTTGAATTAATATTTTGCATTAATTTTAACTGACCAGTCACATAGAGAACATACACAGATCAAGCATAACATTATGTGTACTGCATGTTTACCATAGAATATAATGCAACAGCCTAGTAAAGATTTTCCCTCGAGGAGGAGTTCAATGTTGATTTTTTTACTGAATGTGCTTGAGAAAGGTGTTGACATATTTTAATGATTGTTATTGGGACTGTAATTTGTTATACTGAGAGGTGTCACCTCAGTATAAACCAGTACAGTTCAACAACATCACAAATTGCAGCCCCAATAACGATCATCAAAAATATGTCAACACCTTTCTCAAACACATTCAGTAAAAATTCAACATTGAACTCCTCCTAAAGGGAGAATCTTTGCTGGGCTTTTGCATTATATTCTATGGTAAACATGCAGTACTCATAATGTTATGCTTGATTAGTGTGTGAATTTAAAGTATATTGCACAGGCACATGTATAGACACGGGCAGATGCCACTTAATATGATTATATGTTCAAGTTAATATGATAAATGACTGGACTCTTGAAGTGCAAGTGTTTCAATATGGATTATTGATTTGCATTGTAGGTCTAAAGCTGAAACATAGATAGAAATGAAACCAGCCACAGAAGTCTTCAATTGCATCTTGCTCCTCTCACTATGTCTAACATTCATATAATATTTCAGTTTTCAATCCTGGCAAATGAACATTAATTTTCCACTGATATTCCAGCTTACTTGAAACCAACCTGACCGGCGTTAACACATTATGCCCTATTTAACAGCTATGGAGGAATTCACCTTCTTTGCTAACTGCATTCATGATTCTCCCGTCTTGCACCACCACTGTCGCTCTTCTGCAAGCGGTTGACAGGTTTGTTCAGAGAGTTGAACATATGCCATAAACAGCCGCGAGGCTGTGTGTCACAGGCTGCTGGAGAAACCCAAACTGAAGAGCATATTCTCAGTTTGCTTTAAACATGTCCAGAGAATGTTCCTAAAATAAGAATAGCATTGTATAACTAAAAAAACTACACTAATATTAGCTTCTTTGCACTGAGTCCTCTCTGCAAAAAAAAACGAGCTGAGGCTGTAATCTGAGCGCACGTCCGTGTTTTTCATCCAGGCAGTATGACACCTCTAATCGAAACTTCCCCTTTCACAAACCTTTATTGTAAATCCTTCATTCCATGAATGACCACAAGCCTATTTGTGTACTGGCAGCTAATTTCATAAGGGACTAATAGTACGCTTATCTCCTTCATGTTCTGTTTAGTCAGCCACTCCAGAGTTGCGCCTGTTTTTCTTTAGTACCCAATGAGTTTGGGTGACAATTTCATGGCTCCCACTTTACAAGAGAGAAATGATTTTTGTTTATTTGTTTCTTATCTTAGGAATAGAAAATGGAATTGTCAACCAACACTGGAGTGGATGCCTGCCATCATGCTCTTTCCTCCTCATACATATATATTAGAATGCTGTATATGCTTCATATACTGTATGATATATATATGACACTCTGTCTCCACCGTTTTCTCTGTGTTCTCTCCTCCTCCCTTTCTCCTTCCTAACCAAAATGCTTTCTCTCGACCACCTTTTCTGCTTTCTTGGACAGAAGGCGCTACTATGAGACCTATGTTAGGTATGTTGTTTTTCTAGGTTTGGCTCCAGCAGTGTGTCTCAACAGCAGAGGGACTTTATTTTCCTGTTTGTTTCATTTTGACTTGGTTTTGGATCGGTGAATGGTTGCATCCTGGCTAAATCTATGCTGGCCAGTCATTTTGTCTGATTGTCATCCACCTCTGTTATGATGCACTCGAGTCATAACACATGCTTTACAGTAAAAGGAGAAAAAACATAAATGTGAGTGACCAGCATATGCTTGAGAGCAGCCCTGCTTTCTGCATGTGTCACAGTGTTTGCAATGAAGAAGGATTCAGATGCTCAAACGCAAGGACGTGTATGAGAATGTCTACCAGACAGCACTGCTTCTGATGATACTAATCCCAGTTAAACAGTCCTACAGTTCAAGCCAACCAAAGAGAGATTGCTTTAATTGACCTAATGAAGATGGTATGTTTAGATGAATGGTGTTCTTTAAGCCCCAGACATCTGCCTGCTCTCTTTTGCGTTGGCTGTGAGGCCTTGGTTCATAGACAGTACTAACGGGTTGTCAGTTGCATCGCAGCCCTCTGTAGGCTTGCATCTGCATGGCAGTGCATGGCCCATTTCAGCCCCCTTGAACAGCCGCAGTGCGCGCGCCCTGACCCCTGCACCCTGACATTCCCTTAGGTCCCACGGAGGGGATGGACGCCACCCTACCATCCGCAGGGAGGAGGAGTTTGACGAAGACCGCTTCTCTGGAGAATATTACAGTGGGGAGGAGTTTTATGAAGATGACAGCATGCTGTCAGGGGACAGGTATTATTCCTTTTAGAACAGTTTGTCGGTTCTGTGTGCGCCATTCCATAACCCTTCACCAACTCCTAAATTTATGATGTTGAAAGGTATCAGAATAGTGACACAGAATATGAGACTCCCAAAGGTTACCATCACCCTGACAGTTATTATGACGATGATGAGCAGCCTCTCTACCGAGACTCAAGGAGGTCACCCAAGAGACGGTTGCTTCCTGCGACACCTCAAGGTATGTCTTGCATTGTCCTGCAGCATGGGTTATGCATGTGATACACACGTAGCACAACATGTAACATTTGTCAGTGATATTTATTTTTGAAAGTATTGTGAAGTGAGCTGACATAAGGTTTTACCAAAAGCACTGTATATTTGAGCTTATAGCAAAGTTTTGGGAGCAGGTCCGCACCAACCCCCTCCTGTTCTTAGTTCTCATTTCTTTTATCATATCAAACACACTCACAGAATCCGTTATCTTAGAAGCTAAATCATCCATCACTCACCTCATCTCGACTGTGGATCTCACCATAATGATCTCTTTAATCAAGGCCAAAGTTTCCACCAGTAGAGGCCACCAGACTCAGCAGAAAACCATGCAAGAAGCAGCCTACTCTGGCACACTGCGTGTCTTCCGTAGGCTATAGTCTGCATGGCTTCTGTCTCCTCAGAAATCGTGATTAGTTCTGCTCTTTCACCCACAAACAGAGAATGGGGTATTACAAGATCCATCAAACACCATCCATGTCGTTCTCCAGCTCAGTCATCTATCAGGATGCCTGCTACAGCCTCTACAACACCGGCCTTACAATTTGTCACCAGTCAAAGCATCAGCGCGCCTGAACTGATCCTCAGCCTCCATCAAAAACAGGCTGGACTGTAGCTCACTTTATCTTAGCAGCATCAGCTTCCTCTCCCAACCATTAGGCCAGTCCTGGTGTTTGCTCTGGTGATTCTCAACGATAAGTCACTACTCAGAGTTCTCCTACTACAGAAACACGACAATCCTATCGATCCTGTTGACTGTCCTTACAGCAGACCTGCTCTCAGCGTGCATCCACTCTCTCCCCTCACATCACCAAACTCTTCAAAACTTTGTTCTTGCTGGCTCATATACTGTCCTCAGAGGCCCTGAATTCAAATCCTCAAATGTTCAATGAGACCCTTGGCCACTATGGCTGAATTTTCACATTGGAATTGTTTTTCTATGACATAAAAGTATGAACATTGACCATTAGCTTACTACAAGTTTTCCTTTCTACATTCCACCTTCCAGATTCCTAATAAATGAAATTATCTTGGAGAAAGTTTTGATTCCGTTTATTTAGTCAGGAATATAAACTATTATCAATAAAGATTTAAGATTTGGATCGAAATTATCAGGGACTTTAAATCAGTCAGTAAAAAAACAAACTACAAGGTCAAGCCTAGTTATAAACCATCTGTGTATTTCTGCTACCCATTTTATCCTATTATATTGAATATATTATATTTATTAAATTCAACAATTTCAAATTGCTGTTAGTGTTTGCATTGCTAAAGTATCGCATGCGGTCAGAGCTCCCTCACTGGTAAACATCTGACTTGTCCAGGTCACCGGAGGCCATCTTTCAATTTTGAGTGTCTGCGCAGACAAAGTAGCCAGGATGAGCTTCCACATCAGCGTACCGCTCTGCCTCTGCACCTTATGCAGCACCAGGTAACAATAAAGCCACTCACAAACACATCGTATTTACTTTGAATCGAGGTAACATGCAATGAGTTGTAGGAGTAGTTGTGGTGGAAGTATTGTTGCACAGTTTGACTCTACTACAACTGCTAGTTATTTGTATTGATTCCTATCTTCTGATTGTCAGGTTATGGCTGTAGCAGGTCTGGACTCCAGTAGAGCTCACCGCCTTTCCCCAACCCGCTCCACTCGCTCCTGGGCCACCCCACCTGCCACCCCAGCCAGTAAAGACCAGTCGCCATACTACACTCCCCTCATCCGTGTAGACCACCCACATAGGGAGAGCGCTGCAAGCAGCCAGGTGTCTGTGCGCAAGAGCTCTTGGTACACAGATGACCCTGAGTTCTCCCAGAGGACGTACTCACCTGTCCACCTGCAGGTGCCACCGGAATACCATAATCAGTACCACCAGAAGCGAGGCAGCGCCACCAGCCTAGTGGAAGCGGTGAGTCTGAGTGTTGGTGCGAACACAGGGAGGGGAGTTTTGTTAAAATGGAACTTGACACGCGAGATATCCAAACTAAGATTAGGTGACAGTTTTTAAGGTTTACAACAACCTATCTTTTCCTCATATCCTGTTGCGCAGGTGCTGATATCAGAGGGGCTTGGGAGATACGCCAAGGATCCCAAGTTTGTTGCTGCCACCAAGCACGAGATAGCAGATGCATGTGAGATGACCATAGATGAGATGGAGAGTGCAGCCAGCCACCTGCTGAACGGAGGTATGGCGCCGGGCATCAACGGGGTCAACGTCTTCCCGCTGCTGACTCCAAGGGAGTACGAACTACAGGACACCGCAGCCAGCTACAGCGATGAGGAGCCAGAGACGGAACCCAGAGCTCCTTACGAGGAGGACCTGGCAGATGAGATGATTTGCATCACGACTTTATAGCAGTGGCTGGAGAAATCCGTAAAAATAGTCTCGTCTAGTCAGACTACAATCAGTGAAAACGATGAAAAAAAAAAAAGAAAAAAAAAAGAAATGCATCTGTTGGCTCTGACCAAAAGAAGTGCCTTTACACTGAAGACAAAAGGCATATAAAAGAGAGACACGTTACTCCCATTCATTAAGTTCTCCACCTGCCAGCGAAGGACGTCACAGCACAGAGCCAGCGCCCATCCCTGCTGAGCACAGAGGGACTGACCAGACCCTCCTGTCAAAGGGCTTTTGACCTGGAGGCGACACACTGGTTCAGGCTGCAGCCAGTCAGAGACAAGGACCTTAATGCCAGTGAAAGAGATGGACCAGTTGGCAGGGGTGAGAGATACTCTATAGGGCGGGTCTCTTAGGGTGATGACAATCAGATGTACGATGTCATTACCTCAGTCACTTTATTAAGGTTTGGCATATCATGCAAGTTTTCAATGCAAGCGTAGAAAGGCATATCTCTTCCCGTAGTTGTTAGTATAATTTGATCCCTTTGTCATTTGAACAGATGATTGCCACAGCCGAGTCAGAGCGAGAAGAGCGCCGGTGGAGTTGAACCAGATTATGCAGGAACTAACCGTGCTACTTATAGCATCACTCAACTTGAGATATGTACTTTTGAAGTGACAAAAGCATTTGTGATAAATGCACTAGCAGGCAGGTTATTTTAAATTTTAGAATATCCTGATTAATATTTCATAGTTGACATGCTGTAAAGTGTATAATATGACGCAAGAAACTTTGTAAAGAGATACTCTATATTTTGTAATTATTTATCGTTTAAAAGATCAGCAATATGGACCCTTTTGATTCCTATTATGCTACAAAAGCAGGCTAGCATTATTTTATTAGGTACAATATTATATTTATTTGCCTTTTATGTTTTTCCTGATATGCACCTTTTATTTTGCCTTTGAAAACAGCATTCTTAAGAGGTTCTGCTTGTGTGACAACACGACTGCACAAGTTATGCAAATGGCTTTGATTTCTTAGCATAGGAGTACACGTGTTACTTCATTAAACCAACACCAGTTGCATAAGGTTAAGCCCCCTTACAGGAGCATTTTTAGAAGACAAGCCTCTAGGATGCAGTGCTGAAATTCTATACAGATGTGATGAACGCATTTGTTGGCATATTTTGTGCAGGGCATTGCACAAGAATTTAAAATGCATAGTGCATTAACATTGCTGCTTTTTAGTTGGTTTCAAAGTCAAACCTAGGTTTTATCTGCCCCTACTGAAATGCCTTTTTGCTGCTGAAAGAACGAAAAAGGATTGACATAACAACAGGTCTCAATTTATTTGTGCCGGGCTTTTCCATGACATATTCTCTGTCGATCATGGTGTGAGTGCATTAAAACTTTGTATGAAAAATAAACGGAGTCACATCTTAGCCTTCCTGTTGTGCGAGGGCTTGGAGCTTGTGGTGGCAGGAGACGCACGCAAAGGTCAGCAACAGCTCAAGGTGGATTCAAGATGGTGGGTGTCCTGGTGTGTCAGGATGATGGAGAGAGGCTAAGCAATACTAACCCCTCACCCTGTTCTCTCTCTCAACCTGCCTGGTTCCTGCGTACAGCATACCTCGTCAGGCAACAGTGACAACATATCATTGTCTCAGTGTATCTTTTTGTCGCACTGTCCCACAGCAGAGTTTTTGAAAAAACAGGGTTGACCATAGATTTTTTTTTCTTCTCCCTCTTAACATGCAAATGAATGAGACTAGAGGGGATAACTAACCCTGGATACATAAAAGAGGGCAGCTGAAGCCCTTAAGAACACAAGAAGACAACTATTCTTGTATCATTTATTGATTGATCTGTCATGATAAGGTTGCTGTATTAAATAAAGTGGGCTTAAATTAGCTCCAAGGATATTTAGGATTAATGTGATCTGTTGTTCATGAGTGTTTGGTTTGTAAGCGAGTGCGTCCTGTGCTCTAATTCATCCGAATACTGTCATGACAATGTAGGTTTTCCATTTTGTGTGCACATTGAAAGGGCTCTTTGAATTGTTTGTGAGTAAAAAAAAAAAAAAAAAGAAAAAAAAGTGTTCAAGTCCTTTTTGTTGATGACTGTCATATAAAAGGACCAATGCACATAACAGGCACATTGTACTATTCGTAGCAATTACAGTACTGATGAACTAAAGATATGCATTATTTTGTAAACACTTTTAAAAATTGTGTTAAACTAATGATGAAAAGAAATTACTTTTACCTCATGTCAGGGATTCCTGAAAAAAAAAAGAAAATAATGATTTGATTCAGTCTATACCAATGGTATTTAAATATTAGCACATAGCTGTTTGTCTTTGCACAAGTAACTGTATAGTGCTTTTTGTTTCTCCCTTTTCTAAACAGATTTGTGTATTAAGGTGAGAAAATTTTGTACTTTTTGTGACTGTGTGTATGGTTTAGTGGAATCTATATTTGTCATTTACACCTCACCTTACAATGCTGGGAATGAAAGAGTATTAAAAGATATTTTCAAGGTGCACTGTTCCTCTGTTTGCAGGTTGGGAAAAAAATATATAAACGTAAAGTACCAGTTTACAGAGAAACACATGTTGATTTGATCGTTTCTATTAGTTTTCTTCATATTGTTATAATTATAATTACTATTACAACTATTAATGTTCTGAAAGCTCTATTAAAACAGAAGATGATGTAAAATATGTACAAATATTATGAAAGACCCATGGTAATGTTCTCTACTTGAAAGTCTTGATATTTGCTCCTAAATGTTTTTATTCAGTAAACATAATTTCTCTTAGTAGCAAATGCTTTACTATAACCCTCTAGGTTTTGTATCAATACATTTTTTTGTATTTTTCAATTTATTTTGGCCTTGACTTTCTTTGAATCGATTCTGATATTTTATTTTCTATTGATCATATTGAATAAACTTATGCTGAATTACTCTTCGAGTTTTTGATTTTTTTTACATGTTCAGACAGCAAACTCAATTTAGCCCATAACGTCATAGAGATTTATCACACAAACACATTCAACAGTATAGAAAATAAATAAATAAATAGTCAAACACTGTAGTCATAGTTTCACGGATGGATGCTGACAACCATTTGTAAAGCAAACAAGCATTTCAGTGAATACTTGTTGTGGGCATGTGAAGGTCTCAGGCGGGAGACACTTTGCTGACTGTCTCCACAGTGGTTACAGCCTCCGATTCCTCATCCTCCACCCAGGCAACCTTCCCACACAGCAAGAATGGCACTGCATATTTACGGAACTGCAAGGCAAAATACAAGATTCAGCCAAGACACAGTGTGCTATGTATTGAATTATTTCTATTTACCAAACATTCAAATATCATTTAGTAGTTCAACGCAGGGTGCATTTTTACTCATAGATAAACACGATTCAAGTTCAAAAAAAAAAAAGGTAATGCAAGTGATGAAACTACTTTTCATGATGCAGAAAACATAGTTTGCACATTTCTCTTCGTATTAAATGTCAATGTGTACTATCTATATCTGAGTGTCTATTTACACCCATTTAATTGTCAGACAGTAGCTAATCAGCTATTTTATCTAGCAACATCCCCCATTTTAGTGCAAGACTCATTCAGCCAAAATGCACCACTGAGCGCCGCAGGAAGTCATTCCTGCCTGTGGCCATTAAAAAACGTGACGAAAAAACTCCTCCCTCTGAGTGCCGCTCTGATCCAACAGACTCTCAATACATATGGATATTGAATATACTTTCTACATAGTGTGCATGTCTAGCTAGCTATTTATAATGTTTATTCATATTTAGAGCTATTTTTTCTATTTTTTTTTTTTACTACCTCTCTTACCTATCTTGATGTTTATGTTCTTGCATGGAGCATCTGTAGTGAGTGTAATTTCCCTCTGAGGATCTATAAAGTATTCTGATTCTGATTGTGATTCTCCAAAAATAGCTACAAAGTCAACTTAAAGGGACAATTTGTAGTGGATGTATTGTTTAAATACTGGGCTTTTAACCTGGACACTTGGGTTCAAACGCTTTATGACCTATTATCATAATTAGTTGGACCTTTTTTAATATACATATTCTCAATTTTCTGTCACATTTAGAGTTAAATCAATGCAACAATAATACTTGTTTAGGTTTAGGAATGATCATAGTTTTGGTTAAAATAGACCCCTGCATTATACTAATGTATTAGGAGGGCTTCCCTACTGGCTGACTTTCTTGTTTTCTTTTCTTTTTTCTTCCTCTGTGCAAATAGCCTTGTTGGCTATGGACACCCAAGTTCTTCTAGCGTCCTCCTTTTCCCAAAATGCCTCCATTTTTGAGCTATGTCGTGCATCTGTACATGACTTAGAAATAATTAATTTATAAATGAATACTAGGGAAAATCGAGTTTTTGAGAGTTGTTAAAGGTAGTTGTATAAATGGTTAAATAAACAGTTGCATCAGTCACTACCGCGTAACCAGCCAACATTATTACCCATTCAAATAACTGCACTGTCTTTTATCACCACTAGATGACACTAATATCCCAAAAGTGCGAAGACTATAAATTTTCCCTGCAATTTATCTGTAATGTTTTTGTGGTTTGAAGGTACCTGTTTGTTGAGGTAAATGTAGATAATTGGATTGTACACAGTGCTGCTCTTGGCTAAGTAAACAGGCACTGTGCCCACCAGCGGGTGAATTTCCACATCAGGGTTATAGACGACCAACATGGCCAGGCCGGCATAAGGCAACCAGCTGATCAGGAAGGTCACCACCATAAGAATCACCATAGATGCCACCTTCATCTCTCCTTTAGCTACGGCACCACCCTCCACACAGGCCATCTTCGATACCTGTAACACAGAATGTCAGTGGAAATTTGTGAGGGATCAAATCCAAACAGACGATCAAAAGATGATGCTTTCATTCTTTTCATCATGTTATTTTTTTTTGCTACTTATTGCTGATTTATTTTACTAATTTTTTCTTTGGCTCTAAAACATGAGCTGCCAGTGGTGGGATGGAATGCTGGGCATTGATTCATGTTAAGGGGTCATAATCTAAATAGTTTAATGGCAATCTAAGAAGTGTATCACAAAGATCCTGCCTTTATTCTGGAACTGTAAATTGTTGCATGTCACCTTAATCTCTACCGTTGTTTTCTTTCTGCTTTACTGCTATAAGTGAGGGAGATGCCTTATGAGCAATATAATAATACACATCTCACAATGTGCAACACAAGACAAATCCACAAATCTGCACTAACCGATGAACTTAGTAAATTCACCAAGGCCAAAGATGCAGCAGCTCACCTGGTGTAAAGTCCACATTAGTTTTGTGTAGGACGACAAGATGAGGGCAAAGGGGACAGCAAAGCACACTGCAAAATAAGCCAGGATGTAGGAGACATTCTGAGGGTCTTTGTTGTGCCAGTCTGGTGCACAGGATGTCCCGACCCCCTCCAACTCATACCTGCCCCAGCCAAAGAGGGGCGGTAAGTTCCAGGTGAGGGACCACAGCCAGGACAAGGCAATGCCGCCGATCGCATGCTTCTGCTGGAAGGTTACCTGCCCCAAAGGCTTACACACGACAAACATCCTCTCCACTGCAATCAGAGCAACTGTGCACAAGGAGGTGATGCCTGCAAACAGGTCAGGGACGGTGATAAAAAATTCACTCATTGCTAATATTCAATCAAAAATAATCACAAAAATATCAAATGATACACAACAAATGTACTGTAAAAAAATAGATAAATAAAAATCTTATGTTTCCCACTTACCAAACAAGGACACTGCAAAGCCCTCCATCACGCAGCCTGTTCTTCCCAGGGAGAAGTACCCCTGGGCATTGTTGACCACAGATAGCACCCCTCCGGTCATGGCTGTGCCCAGGTCAGCCACAGCCATGTTCACCAGAGCGTAGTTGAGTGGCTGCCTCAGCTGCTTGTGCATGAGGGACACAATAATCACTGTAGCGTTGAGTACGATGGCCGGACCTGTGAAAAGTGCCATAATGATAGAGAGAATGACGAAGCCAGTGCGCGTCAGGGGGGGGTCCGCCTGCGCGCCCAGGTAAGAGGAAGCATTTGGGGGAAAAGAGTGATGCATGGATGCAGAGCTTTAAAAAGCAGCCAGCCGGTCGGTCACTTCTCCTCTTCGAGCTTCGTGATGTTCAATATCTCACCGCTCGTGTGTGGCATCTGAGATTAGATGCCTTGAGCCTAAATAAGTCCTCCAGATCTGGATTTAAGAAAGACTAATTCCTCGGAATGATGCTCCTTGATCCGTCACCTTTTGCTTGATTGTAAAGGCACTTAAATAGGATGCTCACTGGAAGGAACATTCCAAATGGGATCACTCCACTGATCATCGTGTTTCTCACAGGCACACCTGAACTCAGTTTGAGACCAATATTGAATCTGGACCATTTTCTCATAATTCTTAAATCTGACTCCTCATATTGTTTTTTTTCTCCCACTGCACTGATTTTTGTCTGGAGGAATCAGCTCAAAGAAAACTCGAGTGGCTCTTTCAAGAAGGTGCTCGACATCAGGCCCAAACCAGGCATCACCACGAGTCAACTCCCTTTTTATAATCAACTGAAAAACAGATTTATCAAATACGTTTAAGAGGCGCTATGATGCTCATCATGCCTGGCTTACAGCGGATCAGTGTGTTTGAAAAGTTTACTTAATCCAGTTGCTGGAAGAAGTATTCGGATCCTTTGCTCATTTAAAAACTTGAAATCTCTGCTCATCGTCGCACTGCTGTAAATGTCAACAGTAAAATGGATTACAAATATTAGTATAAGTGCTTATTATACAGAAAACTGGCTCAATCAGTGGGAATTACTAACCCTTCTATAATGTTTGTGATGTATTAATATATAAGCAGCATATTACGCTGCAGTTGGTTGAGGTGGAGCTCATGTTAATTCACATAAGGTTGAGTGGCAAAATATTTTATAAATATATATAATATATTGATTATATTATATACACCGGGAGGAGTCATTTGAGGTGGTTCGGGCACCTGGTCAGGATGCCTCCCAGATGTCTCCCTCGGGAGATTTTCTGAGTATATCCCACCGGGAGGAGGCCCTGGGGCCGACCTGGGACACGCCGGAGGGATCATGTGCCCCGGCTGGCCTGGGAACGACTCGGTGTCCTCCCAGATGAACTGCTGGAAGTGGCCGAGGAGAGGAGTGTCTGGGTTTCTCTGCCGAGACTGCTGCCCCCACAACCCAAAGCCAGTCAAATGGATGAAGGCGAAGACGAAGGCGAAGCTATAATATATTTACATTCCCTTATTTCGCAGACACGATTGCAGTAAAAAAAAAAAAAGATATTTTCATCTTTACCAGTGTTCTGATTTTGGAGCCTGGTGATGTCGTCCTGGTACCACACACATCTATACCTCTTATCTATTTACCGTGAGGCTGGTTTGGAGCTCAATCAAGGATGTAATTGAGGAGGAATTGGAAAAAAAATGTAGATCACGGCAAGTATCCAGCTGGTACATGTGAAAGTAAACCATTAAACACTGTTAAAGCAACGCGATGAGATGTGTGTTAAACAACCGTGAGCTACTAGAAAAATGAATATCTCTGATGAACTCTGCAAAAGAAGATTACAGGAGTTCTGTTATACCGGCAGTGTCTTTTTCTCTGTTAACATCCCAAAGATGTGAAAGTGTCTGAATGTCAGCCTCAGATGAACCATCCCTTCAGCCAGATGTCATGTAACCCTGCTGATGTTCCCCAACTGGTCACTCGTTAAGCTTTTATTTAAAGTTCACGATGTAATTCGTTGTCTAGACTCGGGATCACAGTCATGTGCCATGTTAAGTCTCCGCTTGACATGTTATCATGCAAAACACCAGGCTACACATGCGATAATGGCTACCCGAGCAAGGTGGTCACTTTTGCACCTTGACAGTAGCAAAGATGCCAAAGCACTGAGTGTACGATAGATACTCGACGATCACAGTGTGTTAAAGCCAATTCGCGATAGCCGGAGCAGTGAGATGTGTGTAACACCGGGTGAGGGGAGGGTGACGGCTGTTGGTGGTCTGAAATGAATGATCCCCGGCTGCTGAGGGCGCCAGGTGAGGTTAAGCCCCTGGACTTAACAGGAGAGCATGAGAGCAGGTGTCCACTGTTTGACCTTCTAAGAGGTTTATGGCCAATCAAGTCAAGACTGAGATTACAACTGCTTGGGTTGAAAGTTCAAAAAGTCAGTCAGGCTGTATGTGTACCACTTGACGTGCAGCGTCTTTTGGTTTTGACACACTGTAAATGACAAAACACTTGAAATGGTCGCAACCATTTACATTTACAGATGTCAAAATGTAGTTATAACCTTAGAAATACCGGACTGATTAAATAATCCAGCCTAAATTGCATTTATTGCTTCAAACGTCTGAAGCTGTCTGGGCTTTTTAATGAGTTGGCACTAGTGCTGCTCGGCAAATTCAGAACCAGGAGGAGCACCTCCGGGATTCTTCAAGACCCACATTTGAATAATCCATGCCTGGTCTTGACACAGGATTTAACGTGATGTAACGTCCAAATTCAATTTTGTAAGGTGGACAGTGAGGGGCCATTCCTTTTAAACGTGCGTGAATTGCTGCTTTTGGATGCCCCATGAATCCAATTGACAGCACTTAAGCATTTAACACAACCAGAAATGGCAAAACGAAAGAAGGCGCATGGATTTGTCGTCTTGTGCGTCCCTGCTGACGTGTTCCACTGACCTCCTGCACCGCGTGGGTGGAGGTCGGGGTCAGATGGAGATTTTTCCATCTGCATCTTCATTCATAAGAGCCGCACAAGCCAAGATTTTAAAAGGACGCCGCCGGAGGACACTTTTCAGCAGGTCCTGGCTGCAGACCTCCTTCATCGGCTTTCATATGGAAGTTAATTAAAGCAGCAGAGCGGCGTTGTGAGCGGGCAGCTCCGAGGAGAGCCTGGATGATGCTGTCCGTCCAGCAGGCGCCTTATCTGCGCATCCCAGACACCACAGGCTCCTCACAACTTTGATGTACGATGCAATTACTAAACTAATAAAAGCCTCAAGTCCAAACAATGCTGCTGCTGCTGCTGCTGGGTGTGTGTGTGTGTGTGTGCGTGTGTGTGCGTATCAACAAGCCCACTGTCATTACATCATCATCATCGCCATCATAATCAGTCCTCGGAGGACGATGTAAGAGTGGTCCCAGTGATTGTTGCGCTCTCGTGTCTGAGGGGCAGCTGCTCCTCCTCCGAGCCGCAAACACACAGACGCTCGTCCACTCAAACGCTCTCCTGGGGTTCAGGCGGGAGGTGTGACGCCATCGGTCACGTGTTCAATGCCGAGCGTTCGGCCGGCAAACGTTCAGCGCAAAAAAAAACCAACAAAAAACGCGCAGCTTGCAGAAGCTCTGACCCACGTGTGTGTCCCCTCGGCTTGCTTGCTCTGCAGCCAGTGTGGCTCACAACCTCCCTGTGGCATTACCAACTATATATTGATTGATTGATTGATTCCTTTATTAATTCATTCGCTTGTGCAACTGATCCGCAGTCATTTCGTGTCCCTCCAACACCCCCCCCCCCCAAGCTCCGCTGCCTGGAGCCAGCGTGTGTGCGTGTGCGACGGAGTTGAGCCGATTCGGGCGTAAAAGACGCAACAACTCACGAACACACCGGTTGCGGTGCGCGCGAATTAGGCCGAGCGGGTTTTGACGCATTCCCCCCCCCCCCCAGAATGACGTTGTTGAATGTGCTTCTTAACTCACGTTAAGAATACGACCCTGAGAGGTAAAAGACGCTGCGAGGAGCCGGCGTCCGCGCGCGCCGTGGACCCGCCGCTGCGCAGGTGACTCTCCTGCTGCTCCTGCTTTGTGATCAGCTGGAACCATCAGATCCAGGAGTCGTCGTTCTTGCTGGATCCGGTGTTCCCAGGCGTCGGTGCAAGGAAGAAGAAGAAGAAGAAGGCGGTTCGTCTGCGGAAGTAGGGTTCCCCTTGCCAGAGATCCAGTTGAGTGGCTCTCTCTCTCTCTCTCTCTCTCTCTCTCTCTCTCTCTCTCTCTGTCTCGCTGTCTCTCTCTCTCTCTCTCCGTCTCTCTGTCTCTCTCTCTCGCTGTCTCTCTCTCTCTCCGTACAGTCATATAGCGTACAGTAGGATACGTGCTGGCCGGAGAAACGCGCGCCGGGGTCCAGCGGTACTCGGCGCTGGGATTTAGCGGACGTCTGCCTGAGAGCCGAAGATGCGTCTTTCCTCGAGGACCCCGCAGTCGCACATGTGCGGCTCCAGCTTCCTGCTGCTCTGGATCCTGGTGGGCTCGGCTGTGGAGGAGGCGGCGGGGTCCCAGCCAGGGATTCCTCTGTCAGTGTGAGTGAGGAGCAACTTTGTTTCACGTGGTGGAAAATAATAATAAAATTACAAAAAAAAAATAAAAAGTGGCAGGCGAAGGAGAGGCAGCAGGTTCCGATCGAACATTTCTCAACTCTTAGATTAATGTAAGGATTAAGAACTGAAGTTGCGGAGGCCGTTCGGTTCTTCTGCCGATTCTTGATGTGTGTTTTTGTTTTTTTTCCTCGCTGTGTTTGGCTTGTAATGAGCAGCGCGAGGACTTCCATTTACCCCACAGAACCTCCTCTTCCTCCCCCGCGCCGGGTCGCACCGCGCAGGCCGCATGTGTTGAACCGCTGGCGGGCAAATGCAGATGAGATTTGTCTCACTGGGGAGACTCAAGCATTGTTGACTGAACTGCAAAATCAGACGTTCCGGAGACGTTTTTTCCCCCCAATATGTACAATTCATTTGAATGAAAACATTATATGTCAAATATATCTATATTAATATGAAATAACAAGTGTCACAGTTGTTGGCAACAAGACGCGTTTTTATGAGCTTGAGAGGACATTGGTGGCTTTTATCTCAATCTTTGCTGCGTACAACATTTAGAACAAATTGTGCAAGAGCAGATAATATGTTCATATAATTTTTTTTTATTATTTTTATCGCAGAAACCAGAATCCTGCAGCCATTTACATGTGTAATCCAGTGAGTGCGCCCGCAGCAAGACTGAATCACATGTTACTTTTTACACCTTGTTAGCAGAATGCTGTTGACTAGCTGCAGCTGTAAGGATTAATCAATGAGCCAAAGAAAATATAAAATAGTTGTCTAAAAATGTTAATGCAGATGTCACAGCAAATTTTGGGGTACATTACTTCAAATCTGTGTAGGATCCATTTTCCAGGTACGGAGTGTCATAAAATGTATATTTTGTATGTCAAAGATAATATCAAACAGGATTTTGGAAATTAATATAAAGTGGAAAAAGTGACTAAATTCCATTTAGGGAAATTTTGTGATTTATTTTAAAATCACACTTGAATTTAGATTTTACGATTTTGTGAATCCTTAAATCCTTCAACCGGCCGCCACGTACGTTCCACAGCGAATCACTTTTTTTTACATTTCATTTACATCTCCATACTTTGTAGCCACTTTCAAGGCGAGTGAAGGTCAGGGCCACTGTGACATGACACCACGTGAATGATCACGTACGGAAGAAAGAGGAGAAGACAGCAGTGAAGGAGAGATGAAGGCAGCTGTTGTGGGAGAAGGATGGAGAACATGACATGAGATAAGACTTCCTTCAAACAGCTGCCCAAACTACAAGCTCACATTGTTTGTTTCAGTATTGTATCAGATGTGTGACACCATATTTGAGTTTGGTCATTAATTGTTTTTTTTATTTTTTTTATTTTTAGTTGTTTGTTTTTACATATCACATAGAATTTCCCTCCATATGTGTGGGGGATTGTTGGATAAAAATTTGTGTCTCTTTCTCTCGTGTGTGTTCCAGCGTAAAGCTCTGGGCATCAGCGTTTGGTGGAGAGATTAAATCCATATCTGCAAAGTATTCTGGATCTCAGCTACTGCAAAAGGTACTGTGGCGCAAATGTTCCCCCCCTTTTGTCTGATGGTCATGTAGTGACACACGCTGTAGGTTGTAATGCTGCATTCAGTCTCTAATGGCTGCAGAGACATTTCTGTGTCTCAGCTGAATGCTGATGTTATTATAGAGGAGACTCAGGTGTGTGTGTGTGTGTGTGTGTGTGTGTGTGTGTGTGTGTGTGTGTGTGTGTGTGTGTGTGTGTGCCGCGCGCGTGTGTGCATGTGTGTGTGTGCGCGCGTGTGCGTGTGTGCGCATGCGTGTGTGTGTGTGTGTGCGTGCGTGTGTGTGTGTGCATGCATGTGAGTGAGTGAGTGTGTGTGTGTGCGTGCGTGCGTGCGTGCGTGCGTGTGTGTGTGTGTGTGTGTGTGCGTGCGTGTGTGTGCGTGAGTGTGAGTGTGTTTGTTCTCGATACAGCCCATTAACCATGGCTCTGATTTCTCCTTCATCTCATCCCTCCCGTTAACCCTCTGGAGCCAAGAGCTTCATCCTCATTTGAATGCGACAAGGAAACAAATAAGTGTGTGTGCGCGCGCGTGTGTGTGTGTGTGTGTGTTTGGGGGTGATGGTGTGTGAGGGTGTGTGCTGATGAACAGGTGAAGCCAATGGTAAAAAAAAAAGTGATCAGATTAAAGCAGATTAAAGCAGCAGATTAAACGTCCTGACCG
>CAAKHG010048826.1:0-15989 GCA_901007715.1 Dactylopterus volitans | reverse complement strand
TAGTGAGAATGGAGTAGGGTAGCGTAGAATGCAGTAGGGTAGGGTAGAGTACGGTGGAGTAGGGTAGAGTAGAACGGAGTAGGGTAGTATCGGGTAGGGTAGAATGCAGTAGGGTAGGGTAAGTACCACGTGGTGTAAACGTGCCCTAGCACTGCCTGAGCTGAGGAGCAGGCGGGTCTGGCCAGGATGCGGCTCTGCAGCTGCAGCAGAGACCCACCGGCTCTCGGAGCTCGGAGCGCCACCAGGGGGCCGAAGGCCTGCAGGAGCGACACTGACACTTCTCCTCCCAAACCCCCCCTTCGTCAGCCCCCCGGCTCCGTCTCCCCTCATCTGGATTTGTCATCCAGCTTGGCACATGCCACTCTCAGATGTTAATGTTTTCTCTTTTTAGTAAACAGCAAAAAAAAAAAAAAAAATATGTTGCCGTCTTATTTATCAAAGCTATTTAAGGTTCAATGAAAGCCAGACCTTTTTTTTTTTGAGTTTGACCACAGAGGGAAATATCTCTGACTGTGCCTTCTTATATAGGCTGAGACATTTTTTCTTTCTCTCTCTCTCTTACCAGAAGATATGCGTTGTGTCACATAGCGGGAGGACGTGAGACCAGACTCATTGCGTGATGCTCTGCCGTTTCTGGCGCGGCCTGGCGCGCCTGCGCTCCACCTACCCGCCGTCTCTCCGCGTTACGCACCTCTGTTTTCAATTATCTCCCCGCTGCCCGAGAACTGTCTTCCATTAGGAGTCGTTAAAATGACACCTGACTCTTTCGGGCCGCTGCTACATTTCCTGCGCGCGGCACGTCATTAGCATGCATGTTTAAAAAAAAAAAAAAAAAAAAAATAGGACAGAGGGGCTGGGTTGAAGCGCTGCGCGTATATGGATGCATGCGTGGTTTGAATTGGTTGTTGAGTCAAGTCCTTCAGCGGCGGTTTTCCCTGCCAGCGGCGCACCTGATCCAATACAGACTGTTTATGCAGCCCACTCGAACGCAGATGGAAATTAACGCCGCCGGCGTCTGACCGGTTTGGTCGCGGCGCTGCGACTGCGGCGGGTTACCCGAAAGCGCGGTTTCCGATTGACTTTGTTCGCTTATCCTTTAAAACGCGCCTCGGAAAGCGGGGAAGTTGAGCGAAATGCTCCCACGACATCGCAACGTTGGCGCCTCGCGCGGAATTGGAAAGTGGCCCACAGGCAGGCGCGCGCGCGCGGCGAAACGACAGGACCCCGAATCGCTCAGGCCGGGTTTCGTCCTCGCGATCGGCGGCGCCGTTAATTTTGCACGAGCTCACGCCGCCGCCGACCTCAAACCGCCAGGCTCGTTTTCTCCCTGCCGCAGGAGAACCCGGGCGCGCGCATACCGGCGCATATCATCATCATAGCAATGAGGGGCCGAATTTTGAGCGCTGTTAGCGTGGACACTTTTGGCGCGTAAGTGCCGTTTTTTTGCGTTATTTCGAGCGGGTGAGGGGGGGGGGCGCCCTCCCGGGGGGTTCTCGCCGACGTTTTTGATTTCCCCGCCGCTGCTCCGACGGGTCAGGCGTGCCGGCGAGGAGGGGAAACCCGTCAGCTGGCTGGCGTCGCCCCAGATTTCTCCCAGAAGCCGCAAAATTGGTTCGGCCAACTTGTTGTTCTTGATATTTCCACTAAAAAGGGAGTGAGAAGGGAAAAAAATATATATACGTACAGGAGAGGAAGGAAGAAGGGGAGAGGGAAAAAAAAACTTCAATAGAATTTTAATTTGCTCTATTAATTTATGTAAATGATGCAGAGCAGCTGTTTGAATTGGAGTGTTAAATTGCTTACCCAAGCATTGCCATGTAGGCTGTATGTAAATGTAGGTGTATGCTAATTGAAATTCAATATCCTTCTCGTCAGCAAGGGTTGCTGGCCTTCTCAAATAAGCCGCCCTCCTCCACATCCACCTCCACATCCACCTCCTCCTCCTCCTCCTCCTCGCCGCCTTCCTCCACCTCTCTTCCTCTTCCACCACACTTGTTTGCCCTCCAACCTTACCTAAGTGGGTCTTTAATTCAAAAGTAAGCGCATTAACTTTTTTTTTTCTTTTTCCTTTCTTTTTTTTTTTCCGGACACGGCCTAGATAAAGTACCTCTTGCCAACAAATGAATAAATGGCAAAATAAATAACGCTCCCCCTCTCTCTCTCTCTCTCTCTCGCACACACGCACACACGCATGCACACACACACACAAACACAGGAGGGGATCGATAAACAATGGTATTGAGGCATCTCCCGAGGTCCGCGTCTGGCTCGGTGTGATGGTTGATTTATTTGTTCTTAGCAAGAGGCGGTAAATCAGCCCCCCCCTCAAACCCCCGTTCAGGTCGGCTCCTCGCAGCCAGGCAGCCTACTTAGCGTCACTCCTCAGCCTTGCTGGATGCGGCGGCGGCGTCTCGCTCGCGCTTGCATGCACGCCGAGTTGCGGCTTTAGCGTGGGACGGCCGACACGGCTTGTTTGCGGCTAATTGCCGCTCAGAGATGCAGACGGGTGGTTTGAAGGAAGGGGAATGTGCGGCGGTGTGGGGAGGGCTGAGCGGAGGGCTAACCTTCCCCGAGGCCGCGCCCGGGGGGGGCCGATGCCGCGTGTCGCTTTAGCTCCTCGGCGCCGCCGCTCCCCCTTTTGCTCTCCTCTGCCCTTCTTCTCGTGCTATTGCCCTAAGACAGGAAGCCAAGCCGCCCTCACAAGCCGAGCAGCCCGCCGACAGAAGCCGCCGGTGCAGAAAAACCCCTTTGAATTCTTTGACTTTTGCATCCCTGACCTCAGTTTTCCCGCTAGAGGACAAACTTGTTTGTTGTGTCATCCTTTCAAGCAGAAGTTTCCCATTATTGCAAACTTTAAATGGCAAATTTAACCAATTCCTGTTTGTTTATGTTTTTTTTTGTTTTTTTGTTTTGGTGGACTGTTAAAAAGAAAGATGGTTCGGAACTTGAAGTAGATCTTAACGCTCCGGCTGCCAAACTGCTACCCGGGCGAGCTAATTGTCCTTGGCTCGAGCGCCGTTTGGCTTGAACCTCGTGCCAACTGCGAGTACACACAGTGGCAGCTGGTGTCCACATTGCTCATCGGGGGTGTGACATAACCGCGAAGCATCAACAAACCCGACCTGTTCTTGGCTGATTGCTCCAATCCAAAACACATTATGTCTTTTTAATACAGCCGGTGCACGCCGATCAAGCTTCACGATACGGCCGCAGCATGTTTACCGCAGAAAACAATGCAACAGCCCTGCAATCAATTCTTGAGGAGGAGTTTTATGTTGGATTGTGATTGAATGTGTGTGAGAGAGGTGTTGACACATTTGAATGATTGTTATTGGGGCTGTAGTTTGCGACGCTGTTGAACTGTACTGGGTTAGACTGAGAGGCGTCCCTAATATTCTGGTCACCCTCATGCATATGAGTGAGAAGACCAAAATATTAGGGATACACAACATGTTAGTTGCAGAGGAGGAGCAGAACCCTGATCTGAGAAGATCCAAGAGGGCCGCCAGGAAGAGAATGTGAAGCAAGGACCTGCAGTTGAGGGTCTCGTCAAGGACCGTTGGTGGCCCAAACTGTCCAAACCACTTAAAAATCACATTGCAAAACAATTTTTTTTAAAGTTGTGTGTCGCTGAAAATCGTTTTTATTCCGTGTAACGAATAAAATTTCAGCTTCGCACATTCAATCAATATTAAACAGAAAACTCCTCGTCAAGAACTGATTGCAGGGCTGCTGCATTGCGTTCTACGGTGAACATGCAGCGGTCACAATGTTCAGCTTGATAACCCTGACGCTTGTGAGTGGGAAGACCAAAATATTAGGGACACCTCTCAATATTACCCGGTACAGTTCAGCAGCTTAACAAATTAGAGTCTCAGCAACAATCTCAAGTCACTGAATTGGGTCAACTGGGCTCGGTCGGGTCTCTGCAAGCTGCTCCGCCCCTCATCCGAGTGGGCCTCATCAGTCGACGCGGTTCCCAAGCCGAGTCTCCCTAGACGAATGAGAGCAGGCAGAGACAACAATCGCTCAAATGGGTCGGCGCCTCTCTCAAGCAGATTCAGTAATACTTTAGCGGAAAACCCCTCCTGAGGGGAGAGTTTATCACGGGGCTGTTGTGTTATGCTCCATTGCAAACGTGCAGTGGTCATAATGTTATGGCTGATCGCTGTAAATCTTCTGCACGCCGGCCGTCCCGGCAAGTGGGACGCATAAGCGGATCCAGCAGATCTAGCAGGCAACCTATTTTTACCGTCGCATTGGAAGCTGATGGTAAACTCTTGTCATCCTAATTTGGAAACTCCCGACCTCCCAAATATGCGCTTTCGCAAGATAAAGTCGGGGGGGGAAAATAGCGCGGATGCCAGCAGTAACATCATCTGACTTTGTTGTCCAATAATACGTTCTCTGTCTCATCGGTCATGACGGAGGTCGCCAAGATTGTAGCTGTTGTGACATCAAGTCGGACACACTGGGACGCGGCGCAAGATTCCAAAGCGGGGGGGAAAGAAAAAAAATTCCAAAACCAAAGCATTCCGGCTGAGTCGGCACTCGCGTTTTTTTGTTTTTTTTTTCCCCGCTCAGTCTCTGATGTGTCATGAGGGCAGCAGACGTTCAAAAAACAACAACAACAAAGCCCTGCAGTGGTCGGAGGAACAACGGTGGACACAGTGTGACGTTGTTATGGAGCCGCGCTCCCAGCGGAGGGTGAAGCCGTGATGTGGACAACATCCGTCGCTTGCTGAAAACAAAAATCGCAGCCGCTTTGCGTGGCCGCTGTAATTTGGATCCAGGTCCAGGTCCCGCGAGTGATTGGTTTAAAGCTGAACGGCTGCTTTTTATGGTTTGAAACTGACAATGAAGATAGAAGTTTGTTTGTTTGTTTGTTTGTTTTTTAAAAAGGGACAAAAAAACCTACAAATGGATCCAAACAAACGAGATAAAGGAAGACTTTGACTTCCATCAGCATGATAACACAGCGAGAATCAACCAGACAAAAATAAATGTCGTGCTGGAAGTTGCATCTGTATCTTTAGATAACTATCCAGCTTATCGCAACCCGCCCGCCCTTCCGCCCGCCCGCCCCCCCCCTCCTGACTAATGCAGTTTTTACTTCAGGATTTAGGTTTTGACTTTTTAAGTGTCTTCCAAATTAGAGGCCCGGTTTAATGCCGATTTAATATTCTGTTTAGATGCTCAATTAGATTTGTAATTGCTCCTCAGGCATGATTACGTTTATATTGGCTGAGTTCATTAATACTGTGGGACCGGGGTCCGTGGCCAGCAACGCAGTAAAAATGAAATTAAAGCCCTCTGACGTGAGGCTCATGCAGAGTCGCAGCGACCTCGCCGGAGCACGGCGAGGAAGCGCGACACCGGCGGCGGATTAGAGCCGACGGCGGCCGGCGGCGTTGGCGGCGGCGCGACGCGTCACGCTCGCGAGTTTGAATTTGCAAACACTGAGCACGAGGTTCGGCTTATGCGAGGGCGAATTAGCAGGAAGTCCAAATTGATAAGTGGACGACGGGCTGGATGCGGAGGATGCGGAGGGACGGCTCAGCCTTGGGAGATTTAAGCCTTTTTCTTCCCTCAGTAATTTCCATCCCGGTCCCCTCTCTCTCCCCGCCATCCGTCTCTCCTTATTGTCTTCCGTGATAGCTTTTTACTGCTCGGTGTGTTATTACAAAGATGGCTGCCGTCTCCCGAGGTTTGGATCCGCGGGTCCGGGGAGTCCTGGCCTGGAAGTCCAAGAGGGAGACCCAGATGTCTAGACAGCTCGGCGTATAATTTAGTCACGCATTACTTCAAGTTGTTAGAAAAACACCTGCATCTGGTTCCCCCACTTTTGCCTGTCATTTTCTCTCTGAATCACTCTTTTTCCTCTGGCACCACATCCTGTCTCGGCTGTATGGAAGCCCAGGTGGTTCAGCCTCGCAGCTATTGTGCTAATGCACTTTAGCACTCGCGGAGCCTTGTGGGAAACACAAAGGCTTTGTTCACGTTCGCCGCGAGATGGATCCAAAAAGAAATTAGATTAACATGTGCGGCTGCCAGCGCCGTCACGCCACCTGAGTGGAATAATGGACACGTTTGGCGTTGAAAATTAATCAAAGGGGCTGAAATAAACACTCGCGATTCATTGTACGGTTTCTTATACAGTCGTGCAAAAATACAAACAAACAAAAAACAAAAAAACTATGCTCGGCTTGAGATTTGTGTGGGAAATTGCACCTCGGCCTGGACTGTGGAGTGTTAAGTAAAGGGTCCTGCGCGCGAGTTTTCTCGACTGTGCTTCAGAGCAATAACGGGGTGGGGGGACTTTTTTTTTTTTCTTTTGATCAATCGCCTTTGGCTTTTGTCCCAACCTTCATCAGTTTTCACTCCATTGTGCCTGTCAACGTTATTTTTCCCCGAAATGGCATCTTACCAGACGACGAGCCACTAATTCGTATCGAAGTTTCACTCCGCGCCCCCTTTCATGCCAAAGCCTGCGATGATTGTAGAAAATCTCTATTAGCGTGAGCTCTCCCAGCCCCCGCCAGATGATTAAAGAGCAAGCATAAACAAATAAATTGTCACTTTGAATGATTCCTCAAAGTTTTCTAAAAAGCTCTCGTCATCCGTTTGGCTGCCAACTGCCCCGCCATGCCAGATCTGCTTTGGCTCCGGCCCCGCGCCGGCGGGGATGAACCGTATTGATCCGAGACGCGGTCCTCTCGGAAATGTAAGCTTCTTGACGCGCGTTGGAGGAGCGGCCTGAGCCCCCAGTCGCCGTCGCCGTCGTCGTCATCGCCGCAGCTCAAGAACGCGCTTATTTCACATTAAGATCAGCCGGGTTGCTCTCGCGCTGCTGGTGCAGCTCGGTGGAACCGCTGTGTTCAGTTGGAGTTCGATTGATGAGGTCATTCAGGCGACCCGGCCTGCGTTATCTCCTCAGGCTGATGCTTCTACGTTATGGCTTGTTTTGCAATAATGTCTTAGACCTCAGATAAAAACCTCTGATGTCGGGATCACATCGGTACTTGGACCTTTCACACGCGCGGGTCACGATCCGCATCAATATTTCCTTTTTTTTTTTTTTTAGCTATAAACAAAGGCAAATCTGTCGTCATAAAGTGTAGGGCTGCAACTAACGATTATTTTGATAATCGATTAATCTGTCGATTATTTCTTCGATTAAATCGATTAATCGGATTTAGAAAAAAGTGCACAAATTTTATTTACATTGTAGGGAAGAGAAGAACAAGGAGACGAGATGGATACTTCATTGAAAATTACATATTTTAAATCAACTTTGCTGCTGATATTTGACTGCTACTGATACAAAAAGTAAATTAAAAACCATGAATGTGTTGGGCTTTTGGTTTATGAATCCCAAGAAGACGACCTCAAATGTCTTGTTTTGTATAAACCAACAGTCCACAACCCAAGGATGTTCACTTTACTGTCATAGACTAGAGAAACCAGCAAATATTCATATTTGACAAGATGGAATCAGAGAATTTGGACTTTTTCTACTTTAAAAAAAGCTCAAAACAATTAGTCGATTACCAAAATAGTCGGCGATTAATTCAATAATCGATTAGTCATCGGTTAGTCGATTAATTGTTGCAACCCCAATAAAATGATCTAGCAGGCCTTTCCACTAGAATGGGTTCTAAAATTTAAGGGCGTATTCACACCTGCATTGTTTGGTCCGAACTAAACCCCCCAAAAAAAAAGAAAAAAAAAGAAAAAGAAAATCCCCGGCGCGGAACCTTTCGCGCTGGTGTGAATACAAACCATCAAACTCTGGAGCGACCAAAAAGCCGCAGTTGGACCGGGCCACAGATCAATGTCGCGTCAAGGTAAAAAACTCACAACAAAAACCTCTGATGCTCCAAATTTTCTGCAATTTTCTGTATGAAACAAATCAGTATCAGCACTCCATGAGTGTTTACTTTTTTTTTTCCCTTTACCGTGTTACCCTGCCCCGCCCAGGCCGTTTTTTTGTCCAATGATTGAACGATCTCGCAGTGTGAAAAGGAACCCGCAACGAAGCGAAAAAGAAACACTGCATTTTGGTCCGGACCGAAGAAAGCCAACCGGAGGACTCTCCTGGCGTGAACACGCCCCTAAATCATCGTATAGCGTGAAGCAGGGAGGGCAGCGGTATATATCACGGTGTATTATGGCAACTGCATGGCAGCCATTACTGTGAAAATAACTCTTATCACCAGGACGTAGAGGACGCAGAGCGTAGCATGACACACGGGCGGTATTATAACTCCGAAAAAGCAAAACTGTAGTTATGAAGGGAAAAATGTGCAATTTTTTTCCCCCTCAATTGAAAAACGCTGTTTCATATGCGTGTTCACCCGAGAATATCACGTGTTTATGTTGAATTTTTTTATTGAATCATATTTGAGAGGGGTGTTGATGCATTTTAATGGGTTTTTAACTCGCACTGCAATTTGTTGAGCTGATTCTGGGTCAGACTGAGAGGTGGATCTCATATTTTGGTCCCCCTGATGCATATGAGTGGGGTGACCAAAATATTAGGGACGCCTCTCAGTGTAACCCAGTACAGTCCAACAACAGCGTCACAAACTACAGTCCCAATAACAATCATTCAAACATGTCAACACCTCTCTCACACACATTCAATCACAATCCAACATAAAACTCCTCCTGAAGGGAGACCTGATCGCAGGGCTGTTGTATTATACTCTATGGTGGACACGCAGCGGTCATAATGTTATGGCTGGTCGGTGTGAAATACAATAAGAATAAAAAAAGTGACTCGCGGCGCAGCAGGGCGGGAGGCCTCCACCCCCACTAACCCCCCCCCAAACCGATTCAGACACAATGAAGCTCGCGCAATACAGGAATTGCTCGATTGCTCCCACAGTCCACAAAAAAAATAAAAAAATAAAAATAAATTCTCTCTGCAGCCTCTCAGCGTGCATGTTTACTCGGCGGCCTCGTTGCTTGTCGTACCATTAAATACAATAAAGTCCGCAGCCTTTGAGAACGCCTCCGAGTGTGACGCCTGACCTGCAGAGACGGCTTCTTCTTCTCTCTCTCTCTCTCTCTCTCTCTCTCTCCCTCCTACCGCTGCTGCCTCCATGATTCACTCATTTTTGTGGAGGACGCCCTCTCTTGCCTCTTCCCGCGCACTCCGGAGCAGGTTTTAATTTGAGGTGATAGACGGGGATCGCCTGCACGCCCGCGGGCCGCCGTCCCCCGGCGTGATTAGCGGACCCCCGCTTTCCGCCGGACTTTTCTTTAAACGAGCACCGTGTCCGCACGACGTTACTCTTTTTTTTTTTTTTTTTTCCTTCTTCTTCTTTTTAAACAAACCCCTCCTCGCTGCCGTGGCCTTGCGCAGCGTTTTCAGTTTGTTTCAACAGCAGAGCAGCGTGGGTTTCTCGCCCCCCCGAGCTGGTTGACCGCGGTAAAGAAGTCCATTCCTGGTGTGGCCAGCTGGGCTCCTGCTCGCCTCAGTATTTACCTCCACGGCACCTCCGCCTCCCGCCGCCCTCCCCCTCCGCCTTGGCGTGATATACATCCAACGCATTTTACTGTTGTTTTACAGATTTTTCGGAGCGTTGGAGTAAAGTCCAACGCTCCGCGTTCATTAGCTGTGTTTCCATCCCGCCGACCAAGCGGCCGCCCAGCAATAAACTCGGGCCGCGGCGGTTCCGTCACAGGTTTGGCGTCGCAAGCTCGGGCTGTGCGTGGCCGCGATAAACGGAGCAGAAGAAGTTGTTGGCTGGAAACGAAGCGGCCGTTCGGGCGCTGCTGTTTCACATCTAAAACATGGCGAGGCTCCTCGTTAGTAGCCGCCGCCGCCGCTGCCAGCCACGTTTCAATGCATCACGGGAAAGATGTCGACCACTAAAACGGGGTCATGTGAAACTCTTTTACTTTTTTTACTTTTGTCACGTCAGACCCCCCCACCTTGGCCTCCCCCCCCCGCGCCATGACGTGCATTAACTCATGCTTGAGATGCGGCAGAAGCCGCCCCCGAGTTCTTCCAAATTTTGCTGCGGGCATTAACCTTACACATTAAATACATTTCTGGAAACACAGCTGTGCGGGGCCGGCGACTGCGACGCCGCTGTGGTTTTTGCCACTTGTGGGCAAATCTTTTTGTGTATCTTAGGGAGTACGCGCACGCGCGCGCGCGTGTGTGTGTGTATGTGTGTGTGTGTGTGTGTGTGTGTCCGTCCACTGTGGGGCAGATCAGGGCTGATTCATCCCTTTTTTTTTTTCTGGTGGAGAACCGTCTCTTTTCAAAGTGTAAACACAAGTAAACACTATGTTTCCTGAGGAGGCTGCCTTATTATTCATGTTGAGATCGCGGCAGAAGACGCCGCCGGAGATGTCATACAATTTTAAAGTGGGTAAATATAAAAAAAAAAAAAAAAAAAGAAGGAGCCCAACTTACTTTCATTGTTGTTTTGTAAGTCTGCCGCCATCGCCTGCCTCCGCTGTTCACACGCTGTATGCATAGAAAGATAAGTACAATCAGTTGCCTCGAGGAAAACGCAGAACGCGCCCTGCGGCGCTCGTGTCAACGGGTTCTTCGCGCCCGAGACTGCCGTCGCTGTGAAAGCGGTGCACGGGCTGCACTTATTTGTAAGGAGCGTCTTGCTATTACGGCAACGGCGTTAATACCGGCTCCAAAACGGTCAGGCCAGAGGGCTTGGCAAAGAGCCCGGTGTCATAAAGAGCAGTCGAATGCAATGAATGGTACAAATTGGGATAATGATGCACACTTTTGGGACAATCGGCTCTTAATGGTATTTGATTGGGGAACTAAAGTGGTCAGATTCAGGGCCCCCGTCCCCCCCCTTCAATTTCAGCTTGGTAGAGGTGTGTGTGTGTGTGTGTGTGTGTGGAGGAAGTACCCCTGCTTCGGGAACGGGGCGGAAAGTTGAGCAGACACCCAAGGACACCCGGCCGGAGCCGAGCGCCAGCCTCAACGCGACGGCGGCGGGGGTTGTGGGGGTGGGAAATCCGGACTCGCGGAATGCCTAATAGAAGGGAGCCCGAGAGGAACGGGAGCCCGCCCGGTGCCAGCTCGGTTTCATGAGAAAGTTTTGATACAGTTTTGGTTCGACAACTTCAGCCCCGTGAAATCCTGGCGCCGCGGAAGGCTCTTTCACCGAAGCGGCGGGTGGTTTTTCTGCCAGAATTCCTAAGAAGGAAGGAATTATTGCATTTTCAGACTTTTCGGAGCTCACTTTTTGTGCGGTAAACGCAGCCCTAAAGCGCAAAAACTTCCCGCTCAAGCCCATTTACGGAAATATTCCCCGTATAAGACGACACGCGTCATTCTAATGACTTGCCCCCACCCCCACCCCACCTCTCTTTATTGCCCCCATTTCTCAGTTATTTTCTACATCTTAACACAGACGACTTCTGTGCTGATCCTTCCCATTTTTTCCGCCTATCTCTATTCATTGCTGATTTCATGTGTCGCTATTATTGTCTGAATTTTTTTTTATTTTTTTGGGTTTTTTTTTTTTGCCCACACGGCCTCAATTGATTGAAGCTTATTTGGCTCTCAGGGATGTTTTGCAAGCAGAGCTGTTCCACATAAATAGCCACCGGACAAGTTAATTGATAGATGCAGAGAGGCCTGTTTTCTGCCAGGGAAATAAGAAAACATCATTTTGCTTTTGTTGAGGCGCTTTTATTTTTGCGAGATGGGGAATATTATGTTTCCTGAAGGAGACCTTGACAGAGAGCTAAATGAAGTTTCCTCATCTCTGACCCAGCAGGTCTGTCTCATTAAGGTTCTTTTTTTTTTTTTTAAAACCCTCGTCAAGATCTCAATGGCCAGAGGCTACCGTCCTGCCGCCTGCACACACACACACACACACACACACACACACACACACACACACTCGGGCACGCCCGCGCTTGTACCAATTATTTCGTCCGTGGTTATTGTTCCTATGTAAATGATCCTCGAGTGACTACCTCCTTTTTAAATGTCATACAGCTTGTCGCAGTTTTATTATTGTGATTATCTTGTGATGGAAAGTGCGCGTTTTAAATACGAGCTTTAAAATGAAACCTGCAGACGTCTTTTGTAGCTGCGGTTTTTTTTTCATGTACTTTTTTTTTTTGTACGGAATAAGGCCGTGATGTACGACCTTCTTATATGTATGAAAACATAATATTGTTTTGAATGAGCACACACTATACGCACTTTTTTTGTAGTAGTAGTAGTAGTACTGCTCTTGCAGGAAGGTCACATCCAGTACTGAATACTCTTTGATGAGTTTTATTAAATAAAGGGGCCCGACCGCACAATGGTATCCGTCTTCCGAAAGGATTCCTCGCTCCGCGTTTTCCTGCTCTTCACATCATCCTTTCTCCTTTTTGTACCTGGTTTCACGTGCCGGCGCTCGTTTTCCGCATGAATTCCATTCAGTTTTTCTTGTGCCGAAGTTGAGCGCTATCGGCCGGTTACATCTCCGCCGCCGTACATGTGTTATTTATTGAAATTCCTTTGGCTTGTTATTTATGAGATCCGAGATAAGTAGCGTAGTTCTGCGCCGATGAACCGACGGCCGAGGTCCCCCAAGATAAAGCCCAACCCCCGTGTGAAGATAACCCCATCCCCATATCTAATAGTCAAAGCGAGATAAGCGCCTTTTTTAAGGACGGGTAGCAGATGCTTACCTCATTGCATCACCGCCTACTTTGAGATACGATCGCGCGTTTCGGCGGCGCCGCCTGTTTTCCTGACGGTCTACATGAGGCGCGTAAACGAGCCGTGAGACCCGTCGAGCCGCGGTTCTCCCGTTACTTCGGCTTGGATCGATCCCGCATAGTTTGTTAAGACGAGCCTCGCTGCGGCGTCCAAACTTGTGGTCTCATACCGGTCCCCCCACCCTCGGCACCCCCCCACACCCTGGCGCATGTCCACACATCGCTGATTAAGTGTGTCCCACATTCGAGAACGCCCATATTTGCCGTGCACCTAACACCGCCCGCTCCGCACCCTTAAGGCTCAATTATAATTCTTACGGTCTCAGTGGCATCCGCAGTATTTTCGGTGTCCACGCGGCGACGGCGGGGGCCGAGTTTGCGTATTTATAGTTCCACATCATTTCCAAGATCACCTCCTCGACCCTTCTTCGCGATGACGCGCGTCACCGCGGGAGTCGACGCGGTCTCGGCGGCGTCCTCTGCCGAGTTTCACTTTTTTTTTTTTTCCCGGGATCCGGAGCAGGTTTTGGGAAAGCGGATTCTCGGGTCGGACTGGTCCTGCCGCAGGTCCTCCAGCGCGGGCTCGACTGGAAGCCTTTAACTCTCACGCTTTGAACCGCCAACTAGCTGCAGCCCCCGGACCTCCCGGCACTGGAACAGTAACTCGCCTGTAATCCGCCGCGACGGTTTACAAAACTTCATGTCATGTTCTGCAAATGTTTGGCAGATATTCCACCATGATCGGGCACTTTCCTGTTTACCACAGTTCAGGTTCCCCCCCCCCCCCCCCCCCCAAACCCGCACCGCCGACTGTTGTTGCTCCGCTGGCTTTTGTCCGTCTGCTAGCGCGACCGCAACTTTTAAGAGGGTCAAGGAAGAACACAATAAGTTTTTGATCAGTTTAAGAGGAGAAGACACTGCATTTTCAGTTGTTTTTTTTTTGTTTTGTTTTTGTGTTTCTTTTGTTTTCCCGCCTGCACCCTCGCTGCGACCTTCCAGCTCTCGCTGTAACTGTTGGCTTTTGTTTTTCAAACCACAAAAGCACAAACAGGACAAGCCGGCCCTTCACAAGCATCTCTGGTATCACTCCCAGAGCTGCGGCCATATGGGCTCCTCTCCTCCTCCACTTTCCCTCCGCCGCTCAAGCTCTTTTCCATCCACCTCAGAATAATTGATTTGGGAGCGGAGATTTGCATGGGGGAATAAAGGGAATAACACATCTTCTGGTCTCACGCTTTTAATCTCGGCCCCATTTCGCTCCCTTTTCATGTCTGTAATTTGGTTGATGTTGAATAGAGAGAGAGAGGAAAGGGGTTGAGGGGAGAAAAAAAAAAATCCCCGCCACTGAGGCATCCTCCATCGCTCCGCTTGAAAGTTAGGGACTCTAAAACGTGCCTTAGCTTGCGTATTTGCCTGTTTGCGAGGAGCTGCAGGTGCGCGGTGTGTGTGTGGAACGCAGGTCACAACGCATCTTTGTTGCTTTACTTTTATGCATTTCCAAATCCTCCATGTCTCGGGGTTTTTTTTTCTCCCCCCCCCCCCTGTCTCTCTTTGCAAGAAAAGTACAGAACATCGCGGGTGTAACGGAACACAGATGGGTCACGGTCCGGTGCGACGGAGACAAAAACCCAGACAAAAAGTCCCAAATATGGGTTTTGTCTTTTAGTTTGTTTTGCAGTTTGATCCACCTGGCGTCCGTCAGAACTACCCGAGGTGGTTGGCGCGGCCGCGAGCGCGTCAAGCGGGTCAGGAGGTCGCGGACGACTGCGAGACCAAAGCGCATCTCATGTTAATGTTATTAAAGTTCAAACCGAATAGATTAGTCTGTTCCGCTCACAGTGGGATATATTTAAATTTTCAAAGTTTTAACCCACTTTCGCAAAACTGCGCCACCACTCCCGTGCATCTGTAAACGCAGGAACCGCAGAGGCAAAGGAGGGAACATTGGAATGAGGCTCCAGCATGTTTAATAAATATTGGAGGCAGAATACCTCTACTACTGCATACGAGTCCTCTACTACTGCATACGAGTCCTCTACTACTGCATACGAGTCCTCTACTACTGCATACGGGTCCTCTGCTACTGCATACGGGTCCTCTGCTACTGCATACGGGTCCTCAACTACTGCATACGGGTCCTCTGCTACTACATACGGGTCCTCTACTACAGCGTGTGGTCCTCTACTACTGCGTATGGTCCTCTACTACTGTGTATGGGTCTTCTACTATTTCGTATGGGTCCTCTACTACTGCGTGTGGGCCCCTTTACTACTGCGTGTGGGCCCTTACAACTGCGTATGGCTCCTCTACTACTACGTATGGGTCCTCTAGTACTACTTATGGGTCCTCTAGTACTGCGTATGGGTCCTCTAGTACTGCGTATGGGTCCTCTAGTGCTGCGTATGGTCCTCTATTACTGCGTATGGGTCCTCTACTACTGCGTATGGTCCTCAACTATTGCATATGGGTTCTCTACTACTGAGTATGGGTCCTCTACTACTGCGTGATCCTGTGCTGCGTATGGTCCTCTACTACTGCGTATGGTTCTCTACTACTACATATGGGCCTTCGACTATTTCGTATGAGTCCTCTACTACTGCATACGGGTCCTCTACTACTGCATCCGGGTCCTCTACTACTGCGTGTGGGCCCTTTACTACTGCATACGGGTCCTCTACTACTGCATACGGGTCCATAACCGTGTAAATGTTGAGATAAATATCCTCAGTAACGTCTTCGTTTCTGTCTTCTTTCACATCAAGTTTCTTAAAAGCGGCAGGATGACTTGTTGGACTCGTCCCCCGCCGAGCTCCTTCCACCGGCACGTGTGGGTGATGCCTTCTAACCCGCATTAGCATGTTCAGCGTGTTTGCGGCGCTTTGCGGCGCTTTGGGACGACACGTCGGCCACTTCTGTTGTGGATCTCAGGAAACCCGAAGCTGGTTTAGGGTCCTTTTAGCTCCTGCGTGTCATCCGAACCCACCATAGTTCCTCCTCCGCTTTCTTGTGTTTTTTTCGTTTTGCCATTCTTCTTCTTCTGTGGTTTTAACGGCGGTCGGCGAACCGCTTCAGCCGCCTCACTGCTAAAGTTGCTCGTGTTTATGACAAACGCAGTCATTTATTTTACCTTTCACTCCACCTTATTGCCTTTTTTTTCTTCTCCTTCCCACTCTTCTCTCTAACATGCTCTGTGAGATAAATCGCAGTTGTTTCTCACGGCTCAGCCGGATTCAACACTTTAAACAGCTCTTTTTTGTGTGTGTGTGAGTGTGTGTGTG
>CAAKHG010048824.1:0-14079 GCA_901007715.1 Dactylopterus volitans | reverse complement strand
ACACACACACACACACACACACACACACACACACACAGAGTTCGATTCAGGCGGAATTATGATTTTTGTTTCATCCTCCAAAAGTCAAAACACACACAGAGTATTTTTGTTGCAAGTTTCAAGTCGCAGTGAGGGGAATGATTGACGCATGATGACACACAGTGATACTTTGTACTTGTAGAAAGTTCTTTCATAATTCTTACACGTTCTCAACATATTAAATGTGTATTTTGTTAGCATTCTACGATCTAGTACGTTATAAAAGTTGAAAATTATTATTTATACCAAACACATCATACATTTTTGTTTACAGTAAGAAAACGTGCGGATCTTGAACGTTACACGCCAAGTAGCTTAGCGCCGTTAGCCGCCGATCAAATGGCGGCGGTGGCTAATCATCGCATCGCTAACGTCCCGGACCCCCGTTTGGACCCGCCTCCCGGACCCGCCTCCTCTGCCGCCGCTGTTCTCTCTGCTTGTTTGATTACTAATGTCTGGCAGGTGATTGGCTGATTAACGAGCTTCTCTTGCAGGTTTTTTTGGCGTCTAAAACGCTCGCGCTGAGCCCTGCGGCGCTCTGCTTCACCTCACATAACCGCCTGAGAGCTCTCTCTGCATTCCAGCGCTAGACGTGAAAATCAAAGGTGTTAATATTGATTCGTAGGTGTGACGACTGGAGTCACCATGATATCAGCTAAAATCAGCTTCCTTAGCTAGTGATGGATGACATCATCAGGGGGGCGGGGAGATGCTGCATGTGACTAATATTTCTGCCTCAGTACAAACCTCTGCTACAGCCTGTCTCTCTCTCTCTCTCTCTCTCTCTTTGTACCTGTCTGTCTCTGTGTCTGTCTGCCTGCATGCCTCCCTGGATGAATAGCCGCTATAATCGCCACCCAGCTCACCACGCCGTACATTCGTGTCGCGCCGGCGGCCGGCGACAAGCAGCTACCAGGTCAGACGGAGAAGACACACACGGACGCACTTCATTTCTTGGCTTCTCCAGCTATTTACACATGTGTATATATACATATATATATTTGTATTTTTATCTATTAGAATTGAAAAAAAGTATAAAAAATAAACCAGCCATGTTGTCCCTGCTCTGTTGACGCTTTGTTCAAAGCAGGAAAAGAGCAGCTGGAATTACTAACAACACCAATGATTGCATTCAGTTGTAATGAGTCATATGCACTCACTTCCTGTTGCACAAAAATGAAGCCAAATGATCCCGAATACGGGCGCCGCCATCTTGCTGTGGTGACGTCATGCAGAGTCGTTCACATGTAAAAACGGCCAGTAACAGCTGTAGAAAGTCAGTGTTACGTGTCCTCTCCACTTTCTTAGAGATGATTCCTAAACAGACGCCTGTAAACGCCTCCACCACTTCCTGTATTTCACTCAGAGCGGCTGTCAGTCATGAAGCCACGCCCCCTTGTTTGTTATAGATTATTAAAACCAAACCTATCAGGGAAATGAACCCTTGAACACACATCAGTGTGATTAAAAAATGGCTCAATTGACAGAAATCATCTTGGAGTTGATATTTTAAGCTTGGTCCCAAGTCCCGCCCACTGACATGAAGAAGGCGGGGTTTATGACCTATACTGCAGCCAGCCACCAGGAGGAGATGGAGATCTTTTGGCTTCACTTTTGACAGGATGTCGCGCTGTCTAGTTTATATATAGTAAATGTCTTTGATCACACTCTGGTCTCCTGCACTGAGCGTGCTCACTCGTTCGCTCGCTCGCGTTCGCTCGCTCGTTCGCTCGCTCGTTCGCTCGCTCGTTTGCCCGCTCGCTCGCCTGCTCGCTCGCCCACCATGGATGGAGCCATTGTTGATGTCGATGAATCAAAGCGTGTTTCTGTGTCTAAACCAGACTTTAATAACAGTGGTGACACATCATACAACATCATCATTGTTCGAGACACGACGTCGCCATGGTGATCACTTCTGATCGAAATGTCTCCCGAGAAAAACACCCGCGTCGACGACGACTTCTGACCTTTATTTTGGAAACCTGGCTTACTGTAATAGAGTATTTTATTTTGAAAGAGACCAATTCTGAGGAACACTCAAAAGTCTGTAAATCCTCAAGAATCAAATCAGTCAGTGTGTGTGTGTGTGTGTGTGTGTGTGTGTGTGTGTGTGTGTGTGTGTGTGTGTGTGTGCGTGTGCGAGAGAGAGAGAGAGAGAGAGAGAGAGGCAGAGGGAGCGAGATCTACCTCCTCTTTTCATTAATCTACAACAGACAGCAGAACAGGTGACACACATACACACACACACACACACACAGACACACACACACACACACACACACACACACTTTCGTTCCCAGCTTGCAGAAAATTACATTTAAATATTTACCAGCCTAAAGGTGGAAAATCTACACCAAGGGTTTACACCCCCCCACACACTCACTCTCTCTCTCTCTCTCTCTCTCTCTCACACACACACACACACACACACACACACACACACACACACACACACACACACACACACACACACACACATTAATACAAACACACACACACCTCCCACTCAGTGTGACTGGCTGAAGCCCAGAAGCAAAGAAAACAGCTTCACTTTCACATAAAAAAGCAGCTTCTCTATGGCCTACTGTGACACACACACGCGCGCACACAAACACACACACACATACACACGCGCACACACACAAACACACACACACAGATAAATTCTGTCTTCAAAGTGTTTTGAAAGCCTTTAAACTGAGAACAGCAGCTCTTTCTGCCTCCAAGGGGGTGATGGCTGGCTGTGTGTGTGTGTGTGTGCGTGTGTGTGTGTATGTGTGTGCGTGCGTGTGTGTGTGTGTGTGTCAAAGAGAGGTAGATGAAACCATAGATAAAGCGAGGTAGCTGATAGTCGAGCTGGTTTGACCTTGAAGAGACAAAGTGAAAACAGAGGAAATAAAGCAAAATGTCTCAGCAGGTTTAAACAGAATCTGTTTTTTATTAACTCGTTTTTAGGCAGAAAACCAGTTAATTTAAATTGGAACTGAACTGGTGCTGTTCTGGTTCTGTTACACACCAGTATGGACCGGGATCTGTCTGTTGGTGTTCATGTTCATTTTTAAGGGTTGGCGTGAGTCTTGATCAGGGTCAAGTATTCATCAGAAAACCATTTAAGACTGTATAAACTGTATAAAACCTCAGACTGTATAGAACCATAAACTGTATAAAACCACAGACTGCCTAAATATCCTGGCTGCAGACGCCGCCATCTTGTGCTGGTTAAAATGAGCACTTGATCAAACATGAGTTCAGCTGCCAGCGTCATTCGGAATCGGAGCTGCTGATCAGCAAATTGAGCTGCTGCATCTAAGCCCCGCCCACCTCAATCACCGCTGATCAGTTTACCATTAAAATCCCTTTTTTACGGTTTAAAGCGGCCATGTAGGATTCCTAAACAGACGTCTGTAAACGCCTCCACCACTTCCTGTATTTTGCCCAGAGCAGCTGTCAGTCGTGAAGCCACGCCCCCTTTTTTTTTTAAAATAGCCAAGTTTTTCAGGGGAATGAACACTTGAACAAACGTTAGTGTTATTTAAAAAAAAAAAACCAAAAAAACAACTAGCTGAATTGAGAGAAACCAACTTCAAGTTGATATTTTAGTTTGGTCCAAGTCCCGCCCACTTAACTCGGAGGAGGCGGGGCGTTTGTCACCCCAGGGGGCGGGGCTGTCACGATGAGGGTTCATGTCCGCCGTGTGCTGTGCGTGTGTTGTCATGACGGCGGTTCCCCCCCCCCCACCCCCCGTTTCTCCCTGGAAGAGTGATTTCCCACTGAGCTCCACTTTCCCACTTAAGCAAAAGGTTGTTCCACTCTGTTGTCCAAATTAAAGCGACGACATTAACTGCAACAACGACGCGGTGATTTCTCTCCAAATGAGTCGCCCTGTGAAAGGTTATCTTGGGAAATCATCTCTTCCTCCGTGAGCACATTTCTTGGGCGGCGATTCCCTCGCTCGCCGCCATCTTGCTGTCTGGGACGAGATGGAAAACAGGGCGATGAATTCTGGATGAACCGCCGCTGTGCTCAAAATGAGAAGGTAATATATTCCTACATTATAGCCGGAGACGGGAGGAAGGTCTGGTGCTGGTTTTCCAAGATCGAGTGCTTTATTGACACGTTAAGAAAATGGCTTTTCGCCCTCTTTTAAATAAAAGGGCGAGAATATTAACGGGCCCAAATTAAACCGCCTCATCTCTGCGGATGTGACCTTCTGTCGTGAAGGCGACACCGTGTGTCTTTAGCTGTTCCCGTCATCCTCGTGTGTGTAAGTTAGCACGTCGTGACAGCGCCCCCTGGTGACTGGCTGCACGTGGATGATAAGCCCCGCCTCCTCCGTGTCAGTGGGTGGGACTTAAGCCAGGTCTTCTTCTACACACAAGATTTTCTCAAAAAGGATTTCTGTCATTTCAGGCAGTTTTTCTTTTCTTTAATCACACTGATGTTTGTTAAAGTGAAAAAAGGGGGCGGGGTCTCATGATTGACAGCTACTCTGAGTGAGATACAGGAAGTGGTGGAGGCGTTTTACAGACTTTCACTTCGGAATCATACATAAGAAAGTGGAGAGGACATGTAACAATAACTCTCCATAACCGTTATTGTCTGTTTCAAACTATAAATATGAGTTTTTAACAGTTAACTGATCACTGGCGATTGAGGTGGGCGGGGCCTGGGTACCGCAGCCCCATTTCCTGGTTGCTACTGAGCGACTAATTCAGATTCTGAATGACATCCCCAGCGCAGGATGGCGGCGTCTGCATATGGATATTTGTACATTCTATGGTTATGCACGTTTATATGGTTATGTGATTCAATCCAAAGATCTAGGTTTGGGGTTCAAGTCAGAATTTTTGTGGAAGTGTGGTTTCTTTTGAGGGTGGATGGTCATGGTTATCACCTGCAGGAGACGGCGGCGCTCTGCACGCGCTCAGTTTGGAGTTGTAGCTTAGCGACAGTATCTCCACTGGAAGCGTAAATGAATCGGTGTGGGCAGGGACATATTTCATTTAAAAGAGGTTCAGCTAAAAAAAAACCCCAAAACACACATTCATTTTCCATTGTTTGCCATGTTTTGAATATTTTCCGGGTTTCATCTCGCCGCCAGACGACCCCGGTAACTCTAACGGTAACTCTAATGAAAACAGCTGATCTGTGGTGGAAGACAGAGCTGCTTCGGAGCGCCAGGCCAAGGAGTAAAGGCGCATTGTGGTCGGAAAAAATGAATAAATAAAAGCACCGTCTGATGGCGAGATAAAGTGGTGATAATATTCAAAATATAGCAAAGACTTTAATGGATACTCTTCTTATTTTATTTTATTTTTTAGAAGGACCTTGGAGTGTAACTCGACGCGTTTGTCCCGAGTCTCCATCCACAGCAGCTCACTCAGGCTTCAGGTGGAGACTCTTCAAACTGAGCGCGTGCAGAGCGTCACCGGACGCTGCCCATCACACACACATCCAACAGCCTCGAATAAAGCCAAACCACCATCTTTGTTAACGTTGTGACGACGGCATGACTGTGATGATGGCGTGATGATGACTTGTTGATGGCGTGATGATGACGTGATGATGGTGTGATGATGGCGTGATGATGGTGTGATGATGACGTGATGATGGTGTGATGATGGCGTGTTGATGGTGTGATGATGGCGTGATGATGGTGTGATGATGGCGTGTTGATAGCGTGATGATGGTGTGTTGATGGTGTGATGACAGCGTGATGACGGCGTGTTGATGGTGTGTTGATGGCGTGTTGATAACGTGTTGATAGTGTGATAATGACGTGATGATGACGTGATGATGGCGTGATGATGACGTGTTGATAGTGTGATGATGACGTGTTGATAGTGTGATGATGGCGTGATGATGGTGTGATGATGGCGTGATGATGGTGTGATGATGGCGTGATGATGGCGTGATGATGGTGTGAT
Source organism: Dactylopterus volitans (assembly GCA_901007715.1). Classification (NCBI taxonomy): domain Eukaryota; kingdom Metazoa; phylum Chordata; class Actinopteri; order Syngnathiformes; family Dactylopteridae; genus Dactylopterus; species Dactylopterus volitans. The sequence continues at coordinate 8,113 of CAAKHG010048824.1, read as the reverse complement.
GATGGCGTGTTGATGGCGTGTTGATGGCGTGATGATGGTGTGATGATGACGTGTTGATAGCGTGATGATGGTGTGTTGATGGTGTGATGATGGCATGATGATGGCGTGATGATGGCGTGATGACGCCGTGATGACGGCGTGACTGGGCGTGACTGGTCTCTGGAGGAAGCAGCAGGCGTTTCAAGTGCACAGAACTGAACTTGTGACACTGGTTTCGCTTGTGATTTTATGTGCTTGTAAAGACACGAAATACCAGAGAGACACACACACACACACACACACACACACACACATTACACAGCTCGACAGCGACGGCTCATCCTGAACGTTTCTCATCTAGCGAGTCATCTGGAAGGATATTACACCTGGACACACACGCTTGCACACACACCTTCACACAGCGGGGTAATGGGTTTTTCATGAGACTGACATCCCATCACATTATACAGTCAGAGAGGAAGGACTCTCCATCCATCAATTTTACCAGCAATTCCACTTCCGTCCGGTCCGCCTCATCAATAACGGCCCGATTAGAACCCGGCTGGAGCCGTTTCAACCTCATCGCACGGCGGCGCGCAAGATTAGATTGATACGTCGACACCGAATCGGGATTTATATTTAAATTAAAACCGGCACAATCAAGATGTTATTGTTTCATTACTCGCGTTGCTGTAAATTGATTAAAAACAAATGAGCTGATTAGTTGCGATTTTGCTGTGATTAATCGCAATTAATCGTTTTTTTTTTCCCCTCTTCAGACTGAAGCGTCTAATAATGGATATTTAAACGTGTTTAAATGTGAATGGTTTCTCTCAGTCGTCATCTTCTCCTCTGTCGATTGGTCGGCAGATTTTAGCCGTCCAATCAGCCGCAGCGTTACTGACCTCCTCACTTCCAGGTTTGGTTATTGGTCCACGAGCACCACAGTCCTAAATGAAATCTGTCGTGGAACCGTAGACTCAGTTTTAGTGTTTTGCTTTGAGGTGATTGGCCAGTGATGAATTTCTTCTTCTGTGGTGGTTAAATTGGTCTGTGCAAACTGCAGGTGACTTTAGTTTCCTCCAAAGATCCGACGGGCGACTTTTTAAAGGTTCAACTTTCCCCCTAAAACTCCGACCTCGTCCTCATCGTCCTCATCCAGGACGCTCTGGCGAGGCTCGCGTCCCCGCAGCTCGCTGCTCTACGCTTCCTCTTCTTCTACTGCTTTTTTTTGGGCCGTTGGTGATCACAGATCGACACCACAGGAAGTAAATTAAGCGCAGCAGCCGCATTAATTGCGTGAATGTTTTTGTTAACGTGCTAAAAAAGTAACGCAAAAATTAGCGCCAGTGGGGCAGTTAGCGGTGTTAGCGGCGGTCGGCGGGCTCGTTGAAGGTCGCTAATCGTGGCCGGCTGATCGTTTCAGGAGCGGCGACCCGGAAGCCTGAACCGGATCCGGAGAAGCAGTCGGACCACACGGTGAAGATCGCCGGGGCCATGGCGGGCATCCTGCTCTTCATCATCATCTTCCTCGGTGTCATTCTGCTGATGAAGAAACGGTACGAACCTCATGCACACACACACACCCACACACACACACACACACACACCCACACACTCGGATCATGTACAATAACCTCTCACTTGCATTCTTATTTTACGTTGGGGTTTTTTTTTGTTTTTTGTTTTTTTTGATCGCTCGCTGATCAGCCGGACTGGTTCTGGCGTTTCTGGTGTTTCTGATGTGCGCTCGTGTCTCAGTTGTGTTGATTGAAGGAATGTGGAAGGTGGGCGTCGCCATCGGTGGGTGGGTGTCGCCGTCAGTGGGTGGGCGTCGCCATCGGTGGGTGGGCGTCGCCATCGGTGGGTGACGCCCTCATCTGAGCGACCACTGATTCCTCTTCAAAATAATGACAAAGATGATCTTATCCAGAAGGAAACTCTTCACTCTGGCACAGATTCAGGCTGAAGCATGAACTGATTAGATTCTGGTGGTCAAAAGGTCAAAGGTCAAGCTCACTGTGACGTGACAAAGCACCCATATATGGCCACGACTCCCAATCTTACGCGCTGATTATGACAAACTTCTAGAAAAATGACTAAATGGAGTTTTGTATCTAAAAGGTCAAAGGTCAACTTTGCTGCGACCTCTTTCATTCTCGCGAATATTTCAGTGACATCACTACGGGGGCCACGTGGTTGTTGGCCGCCGGGTCTTTGTCAGGTGGTGATTGTGTGTATTTAATCAAGTTAGGCACACACACATTCATGGCCATGACTCTCAGTGTTGCAGGCTGATAACGACAAACCTCCTCACAAATGTCTAAAAGGCTAAAAATGGCATGACATCATGAGAGCTTGTGTTTTTCCAGGATTTATCCCGCTCTCATGGATATTTATGGAATGTCTGAAGGGAATTTATTTCCATTTTTGCTAAAGAAGGAATTCATTAGTGTTTGATGGTATGAGGTCAAAGGTCAGGGTCAATGTGACCCCCTCAAAAGACATTTATGACCACAACTTTCACTGTTAAACATTGATTGTGACAAACTTCCACAAAAATTACAAAATGGGATTTCGTATCCAAAAGGTCAAAGGTCAACTTCACTGTGACCTGCATCATTCCTTGTGAGTATTTCGGGAACGTCTGCGGGGAATTTCTTTATATATTTGGCAGAAACATCAACTCAGACTCAAGGATGACCCCATTAGAGTTTGGCCGTCAGGGGTCAAAGGTCAGCGTGACATCACCGGGCGTATATTTGGTCAGGTGTCTTACGCGGAGGATGACAACATCTGAGACAAATGAAATTATGGAATTTTTATACATTAAAGCCCGTCCACTCAGTCTTCACTACACATACGATGGACAGACGTGGATGTAAGCCGCGTCCTGATTGGCCGGGCTCCCTCAGCGTAGCCATCCCTGCGCCGTGTCCTTTAACGGCAGAGAATGGCGCCGCCGCGGGTCCGGAGCGGGTCCGGAGCCTCAGGCTGGGAACAGCGTTTGTGACCCGGCGGTCGCGGCGTCGTGGCGCCACGCCTCGCTGACTCTGTGAGGTCACTTCCTGCTTCCGCTCCGCCTTCATCTCTGCCGCTGTGGCGCTCCAATACGAGTATTTCTGTAGATTACATGTATCTGTGGACAAAGTTACATCAAAGACGACGCACACACACATACACACACACACACACACACGTACGCACACACACGCGCACGCACGTGCTCGGTGACAGTGAGGATGATGAGGATGAATAATAGAGCAGATTGCAGCAGTAATCACCATTAAACTGTATGCGGACCCGCTATATTCTCCAACATCAAACACACAAACCCAGTGGGACACACACACACACACACACACACACACACACACACACACACACACACACACACACACTAATATATATATACACAACATAATTTATCTTCCACACACACGTTTAAACACACAGAGAAAAGCTTGTGTGTTTGGAGAGCGTTGAAGATAAGAGAGAAATTTAGATGAAAGAGCATTTTATTCTTTTTTTTTTCTTTTTTTTTCTTTTTTTTTTTGCCGAGTCGCCCGGAGCGGAATGGCTTCAGGCTACAGAGAGACAGAGGTTTCGATTTCACACACACACACTCGCATTTATAAAGAGCGTGTGTCGGCACAATGCGCCGAGATTCGCCGCGGCTCGCCTGTCGAGTCGATGGCGCTCTGATCTCTCCCGCAGATATTAGAGAGGGAGAGCAGAACGGGCAGTTGTTCGCCTCTAATGAGGTTTCTAATGTTGATGGGGCGCGTTTGATTCCTCCGTGTGACCAGACGGAGGTCAGACTCATTAGCCGAGCGCGAGGCGTGATGTTTAAACTCCTGCCCGGCTTTTGGCGGAATGAGACGCCGCCAAAACCTCGGCCTTCCCTCCGCCGGCACGCAGCCGGGACTAGTTTATCGCGGGGCGGCGTGTTGCTCCGCCGCCGCTGCCGTGAGATCAGGAGACGCCGCAAAGTAGGTCCGGTCAACCTCTTGGGAGGAGACGTCCCTGCATTTGGCACAAATGTCAACCGGAGCTCGAGGGTGAAGTGGTTGGATTTTGGTGGTCAAAGGTCAAAGGTAAAGCTCACTATGACCTCCAACGACACGTTTTTTTTTTTTTGGGCTATAACTCTTAGTGCCACAAACGTGCACAGAGAACCAAACATCCAGAAGGATGATAATACATGATGATGTTTTTGGATCTGATAGGGTCAAAGGTCAACGTCTCTGAGATCCGTCCCATCCCGGTGAATATTCATGGCTCGTCCTGGGTGGGGTGGGGGGGGTCGTTCCCGGTCACGTCAACCTATCAGAGAGTTTGGTGGTCAGGGGTCAAAGGTCGATGTAACCTAAAAAAAAAAATCACATCTGTGGCCTTAACGCTCTGCGTCATCAGCTGATTATGTCAAAATTGCGCAAAAATTTTCCAAAACCATGAAATCGCATTTCATGTCTAAAAGGGTCAAAGGTCAAAATCACTTTGACCTCTTATATTTTTTTCACGAGTTTCTTCAGGAGCTTCGGGGGGGGTGGGAAGCCCCCAAGTTCGGCACAAATGTGACCTCGGGGTCACATTTGAACTGGGTCGTGTTTGATGGTTAGGGGTCAAAGGTCATTGTGACATCACCAAGCACGTATGTGGTCATAGGTCGTACGCTGACGATGATGACAGATGTCTGATGGGATGGAACACGACTCTACTCCTAATGCAGGTTTAATTCAGGTCACGTGGATTCTACCTGTCCCCTGATTGGCTGGTGGAAGGATAAAGAGGGAGGGGCTTGGGGGCGGTGATTCTGGTTTCACTGATGTTTGATGATTGGTCGATTCTGTCCTCTGTTACTGTGTTATCGCTCGTTCAGCTGTAACAGTTGATGATGTAACGGTGTCTGATACATGCAGAAATATACAGGAAACATATAGCAGCCCTCTCTCACTCTCTCTATCGGTCTCACTCTCTCTGTCTCACTCTCTCTGCCTTTCTCACTCTCTCTCTTTCTCTTTCTTTCTCTCCCTCTCTCACTCCCCTCTGTCCTCCCTCTCTCTCCCTCTCTCTCTCTCTCTCCCTCCCCATTCACTCTCTCTCACTCTCTCCCTCTTTCTCTCCCTCTCTCTCTCTCTCTTCTGTTCTATCCACGCGTTCACCCTATCAGCCAACCGGATGCGAGCGTCCCACCCCCCACACTCTGACTGGCACCCGTGCCAGCCAATCACCGCTCTCCGCCTCCCTCACCTTCACACATGACACTGTGACTCATCTGTTCTGTTTTTTCTCTCCGAGACATTAATCTGTTGTTTTTTCCTTTTTTTCTGTTTTCTGTTCTTCTTTCCCTCCATTCCATCCCTCCCTCTGCTCCGCCCCCCCACCAATCAGACGAAGAAATTATCACTCCTACACTTACTACCTGTAAGTAATCCTGTTTGACCTCTGACCCGTCATCCGCAACCTTCACCTTCACGCTAACATCCAATGCCTGACCCCTGACCTCTGAGTGTGTCCTGCCTGTACCCCTTGTTTACCCTCAACCTCTGACCTCTGACCCATGAACCTGATTTCCCCCTGTGTGACTAACTTCAGTTGAACCATGAATTTGACCCCTGACCTTCCCTACCAGTCTTAAGCCCTAACTTGACCCCTGACCTCTGCTCACCCTTTGTAATCTTCAGCAATGACCTCTAATTCCCGATTGCATTCCCCTCACCCTAAGCACCGACCTTTGACCCCGGGCTTTTAACCCCTGTCCCAGCTCCTCATGTCAACCTGGTGTCTGATCATTAACTGTAATATCTGACCTTTGACCTCAGCCTTGAGCCTGACCCCTGAATTCACCTCAGCGCCATGACCCGCACCATCTGCTCACGTCACATCGCAGTCATCAGTCTCCCCCCGCTGAAGCTCCGCCTCTGCCCTTTTTAGTGATCGTCAGCTGATCACATTCAAACTCACACAGCTTTATTGATCGGTGGAGCGTCAGGCGTCGGAGCAGTCAGAGTTTTCACGCCGATAAATCAGCGTCACACGTGCCGGCCACATTTTCACAATCACTCGCCTTTTTTACATTTTAGTTTCCTTTTCCATCCTCATCAGGCGCGTTTTTCGATTTTTACTCCTCCTCGCCTGCGTCCGGCTCCTCGGGAACAGCAGGAGGGGAAGTCCTCTGATTTGGAGAAAATCTTACCTGAAGCTCCAGGGTGAACGGATGAGATGTCGGTGGTCTAAAGGTCAAAGGTCAAGGTCACTTTGACCTAAGAAAAACATGTTTTTGACCATAAATCCCGCACAGACGTCCAAAAGGATGAACTGACGACCTGACATTTTGTATTCAAGAGGTCAAAGGTCAACTTTTCTGACATTCGCCCCATTCTGGTGAATATTTCAGGACCGTCTGGAGGGAATTCTTTTTTCCAATTTGTCCCAAATGTCAATTCAGGCTCAAGGATGAACTGATAAGATTTCTGTGGTCCAAAGGTCAAAGGTCACCATGGCGTCCCTTAGGCATGTATTTGGGTGTAGGTCAGACACTGATGATGACGATGATGATGATGACATTTTGGACAAACTTCTAGTAGGATGAAGTGATGACATTTTTTACTCCTAATTTAAGACAGTTCATTCACAGTCTTCACCCACCCACACACCGATCAGCCATAACATTACGACCACTGCGTGTTTACCATTGAATATGAATGCAGCAGCCATAATGCACATGAGCCAAAAATACCCCTCCCAGTGTGACCCAGTACAGTCCAACAGCGTCACAAACTACAGTCCCAATAACAATCATTCAAACATGTCAACACCTCTCTCACACACATTCAATCACAATCCAACATAAAACTCCTCCTGAAGGGAGAACTGATTGCAGGGCTGTTGTATTATACTCTATGGTGGACACGCGGTGGTCGTAATCTTATGGCTGATCTGTGTATGATAGACAGACGTGGATGTTAACTGATTGGCCGGCTGAATCCATGGTTACGTGTTGTTTCCGCGAGGACACGTAAGAGTGTAGCTGTGCACGCGAGGCGGCGGCGGCGATGGTGTAGGAGCGGGAGACGGAGCGGAGTCGCGCTCGAGCAAACACGGACTGGAAAACACACTCCAGCTGCTCCGACTGAAGCTCCACTCGACTCCAGCGAGCCTCCACCGCTCCCACCCCCCCGCGCCCCCCCTCCCCCTCCTCCTCCGTCCTTCTGCTCCCGCGGCCTCCTGACTGGTTCAGCACTCAGCTGGAGGGTCGGCGTTCCTCCTCCGAGCAGCCAAGACTAACCGACGAGTGCAAATATAAATACGCAGCTTTTTGATCCAGAAATACTGGGAGACTGAGAAACCTGTATTTCCCTCCAGGTTAGACGCCTCCTCAGGGAGACAGGAAGTGCTCGCGCACTCCTCCTCAGGTCACGGCGCGTATGCGTGTGTGTGTGTGTTAGTATAGCAGGTATTCCTCGTGTTGTGGGGACATACAGAGTCACACTGCGGTGAATCGCCTCAGTTTGGGGATCAAAATCAAGGTTCTGTAACATGAATCACTACGTTCAAGAGCAGTTAGTGTGATGTCCTCTGAAGTGATGGAAACATAACCGTGTGTGTGCGCGCGTGTGTGTGTGCGCGTGTGTGTGTGTGTGTCTCCTTGTAACGATCATTTGATCAGACAGGTTTATTACAGCCGGCTAATTCTATTAACACTGCAACACTTTCCACGCACACACACACACGCAGGCACACGCAAACACACACCCTGACATCCATTACCGCTAACAGCATTGTGCTGTCGCTCATTAGATTAGCATAGATTAGCCTTGACACGGTGTGTGTGTGTGTGTGTGTGTGTGTGCGCACTTGTGTGTGTGTTCATGTTAAGTGTTGCTAAATCAATCAACCCCTGACACCTCGCTGATGATGTCATGACCTCCCACACACACACACACACACACACACACACACACACAGAGTTTGTGTCCATAGAAATCTATTAAGAAAACATAAAAGCTGTTTTGCTTCTCGGGAAAGTGAGGTCACATCATCTTGCTCTTCCTCTATTCACTTGTTTATATTGCGTGTGTGTGTGTGTGTGTGTGTGTGTGTGTGTGTGTGTGTGTGAGGCTGTCAAGGG
>CAAKHG010048823.1:0-33859 GCA_901007715.1 Dactylopterus volitans | reverse complement strand
GAAGCCGGAGTCGCCCAGTCCAGGCCCGCAGGCGTCAGCCGGCGGGGCTCTGACGGTCGGCCAGCTGGCGGTGCGGCGTGGCCTCGCCGTGCTGCTCATGTTCGCCGTCCTCGCCGTCGGCGTCCTCGTCAGTGAGCTGCTCATCAGGCTCCAATTAGACCAGTGACCGTTATTAGGGTGAGGCACAAAACAGAGCGCCGTAAGTCCGCCTTTCAAGATCCCCATAGGCTCGTGCTGCAGACACGGACTTTACAAAATTCCACACGCGCGCGCACGCGCTGCTTTTGCTGTTGAATGTTTTTAAGTGATTAGCGAGGACATGAAGGCAGCTTTCATCTTCTGATGTTTGTCCCTTTTAGAGCATGTAGTCCGGCCATTATGCACCGGTGACTTGAAAATAGCTGCATTAGAAGCGACTCAGAGCTACTTGATAGCGAAGACAAAATGTGATTTCATTTCCGTCTCTGCCTCTGAAAGCTGGCAGGCTCGGCTCCATTTCGATTATCACGCCATCTCCCCCATCTTCATCTTCATATGTGAAGGAGGTCTTCTAAGTGGCACAAATTTTTCGGGAGGAGTTGCATCATAATGTCATGTCGTGCACAGCTCGCCGTACGCCTCTCTCAAGCATACTCAACGTGTGTCACGCAGTCACTTCTTGAGTCGTCAAATTACCAAACGTTAGTCATGTTTTTCGAAAGTCTAAAAATACTGCAGCATCCACGGAAATAAAAAACAAACAACTTCTGTATATGGAAACGTGCTGCGTAAGAAGGGCTCTAATCCAGATGCTGACGAAAGATGTTGCCGTGCCGCAATTTATAGTCTGAATGGCTGCCACATTTAGAAACAGCATGATTAAATGTTATATTTAGGCCCGCCGCGCATCGGTGGATGTATGCTTTCATCATCGGAGGCGGAAAAGCCGCCCCTTTTCTTTGGCTTATTTTTCCTCCCTTTGATCTGTGTTGCCAGATTTGATAATAATGAAAGGCCTGGTGCTCGAGGATGCTGGCTGGATGAAGACATGTCAAACTGAGCAAAATCAACCACCTGTTCGCTCCGCGCCGGAGCAGATAACTAGCTAGCTGGCGCTGCGCAGTCGCGGCCCCGCTAATAAATGCGTGCTGGTTGACAGCGTGCACTCGATGAGGGAATTTTCTGAAGGCACATATGCGCTTTGTTGTGCCTCTGTCTCTTACTTACGGGTGTGCGCCTACGCGGCTCGAAAAAGAATCACTCGGTCCAGTCGTGTTTGAATTTAGGGCCCGAATTTAATTTTTTTTTTTTTTTCCTCCTGCAAGGTGCAGAATAACTACTGCATACTCCGGTCGATTCATTTCAGTCGGTGCCAACTTCAAAAGAGCCGGCGCCGCCATAAAAGCCTCTGGGCGAAGCCAGTTGTCACCCGGGAGCCGCCGCAGTCCCCGTTCTGGCATCAGCGCCGGCTGGTAACCGACTGTTTTCCGCAGTCACCTGAAAAAAAAAAAAGAAAAAAAAAAAAAACTTGCATATTAGTGTATCATTATTCAACATGTAAATCAGGCTTCATTCATCCACGGTTACATTGTCATCTGGGTGTTGCTCATCAGCAGAGACATTGCCCCCGGCTCCTCACAGAGACTGTAATCTTGGCCCGCTCACCTCCGCCGACTGCAATCAATAACATGCTGTGCCGTCATTAACGAGTGGCTGTGTAAAGACTTTCTGTCAGCGTAGCTTAAGGAATCGCATACTTTAACTCCGCGGCCGCGTCGGCATGCAGTTCCGCATCAACCCCCCCCCACCTCCCGCCAGGAGTCAATCCTGAATGCAGTTAATAATATCACTTTTTATTCTTGTGAAACGCCATCCATAATGACTGGACGCTGCCCATAATACGTGGGGGCCCGGGAGTGGGAAAATGGAACTTATAAAAGGATGGTGTTGGCCCCGCGGTGTTATTGATCACTGGCAAGGAGTCGCACCCAACAGGGCAGAAATTAGTGATATATATCTTTCCGAATCCATCATCTTGAAATGCTGGGGTGTGGGCTGGGGTTCATTCTTTACTGAGACGACTGGTTCAAGTCTGCCGCTGCTCCCCATCAGCTCATCGGGTCCGTGAGCCAGACACCGAGGCCCTATAGCTGCTCCTGGTGAGTGTGAATGGGTGAATAGCAATGGGATATAAAGCGCTTTGAGCACCATTATCATTAGAGGAATCATTATATATATATATAGTAAATATACTTCACACAGAATAAATCTGTGTGTGTCTCATTTCCTGGGTGAAGCTGGCCAAAGAAAAGATTTATCACACACACACACACACACACACTAGCGGTTATGTTTAGACTGTTTAATCCCATTGTAATTGTTGTTTTCCCCCTTTTTGACAGTAAAGGATGTAATCTGGTTTAATATGTACGGCCCCGCTGCTGTGATATGTGAGAGCAAGTGTACTCCGCAGTTCTGCTTAGCTAATCAAATAAAAGTGATCAATCTCCCCGTGCTGTCACTGTCGGCTGTAACCTAACGATCCAGAAACGGCGACCCTCCGTTAAGCGCCGTGGATGCAAACGTGCCAGTTTTTAATATTTTGTGCCAGGCTCTTCTTCTCTCTCCTAAAATCAATGCTACTGGGGGAGCAAGGTGCTCCTAAATTCACGAGCAAGCGGGTTTCACTTTTGGCAAACGATTAATGGGCCTGCTCTTACTGCTGAGTCGACTTTAGCAAGCGTCACATTCGTTATAAAAAATGTGTCTGTAAGTCAAAGTGATGTGTTTAAACTCCAGGGCCCCGCGGTGTGTGTGTGTGTGTGTGTGTGTGTGTGTGTGCGTGCGTGCGTGCGTGGGTGTGTGTGTTAAGGCTGATCTGCGTGTTTACTACTGTATTTGAGGGGATTGCGCTTAAATTATTCAATTTTGAATGATGTATTGTTTGTGCCACTGCTTTCAGAAACTTGTGGGCATGGTTTGCTTTTACGAGTGAGGCTTTAAGAACACAAAAGTTAGGGGGGCAGCTGGCGGACAAGGCTCTCCAGGCAAAGATGGCGGGCGGGGGGCTGCCCCTCCTCGCCCTCCCGTAGATTCGCCCGCTGCCTTGAGTTGTCGCCTTCATTGTTAAACATTGCTGATGACACTAATGTCACTCAGGTAGAAATCATACCCACGGATGAGGTGAGAAAGTATTATTCTCATTATTCATGCTCATTCCCGCCATGATAATTAATCGGGCGCAGGCACCGCTAGCTTGCGGAACGCTCTTTCGCAAACTCACATCAGATGGGTCCACCACCCGGACGGCTAACATAGCTAACACCGTGTGGGGAATTCAGCCCTGGGGTGCTTCAGTGCTGCCCAAACAATCATGCTAAGAGTAACTTTATGATTGTGATTAATGTCCTTGGAATGTTTGTACGCAGTCGCTCGGAGACGAGCATGAGCCATTTATAGCGGCACACGGCAAGCTTGATTGATATTGAAACATTCTGTGAATAATTTAGTTGCAAAATGGCATGCCATGTTTTAGCCGCTGGAGGGGGCTAAAGGGGACATGCCCCACGATTTTTTCTGGGTTATACATAGTTGGAGACACTGTGGAAAAAGTGAGCATGCAACTTGAAAAAAAATTATGTTGCGTTAGTAGCACAGGTTTAGGTTTTTTTACATTAATGCAGAGAAATGTCACATATTCCACCCTCACGTCGCCGCCATGTACTTCCCCTGTTTTTCGACGCTGCGGTGACCAAATGAACTTCAGCAAATGTGAATACCTCAAAGGAAATTACCGAAAATCAAGTGCAACCGGCACTGTGTGATGACAAGCGCAGTCCGGCATCTGGACTTCAACTCAGCAGCAGTCCACCTGCCAGCTAAGAAATTACTTAGTTTCACTTTTCCACACTGAATCGACGTCTGAAGACAGGCACGATAGGCATGGAAAAAAGTAATAGAATAGAAAAAGTCAACGTCTATTATATTTCTCAGGCGTCAGCTTGCTATCAAGAGCCCAAGCAGCATTTTCTGCATCACTCGGGTTAATTTGACTTACAAATCCTCGACAATGTGGTGGCAGCTCCTTCACTGCAAATTAATATTTAGCAGAAAACCAAGAAAATAACAGTCAAGTCTTCTCAAAGCAAATTTTTTTTATATCTTTCGGACTCCACCAGATTTGTTGTTAGTTTATTGTTACACACTTCAAAAGTTATCCTTTATTGATTTACAGTCCAGTGTGTCATTAATACATGAACAAACATATTTATTACTCACCTCTGTCCAGCAGGACAGCGTGGGAACACGCCCCTAATGTCAGAAAAAATTTATAGTCAATGTAGTTTTAATTCTTAGTTAAAAACATGAGCAAATGATTTTGAGAAAAGCGAAGGAGTAAAAAAAAAAATGTCAGTGCATTATGTCATGACAAGAAAAGGTTGGGGGGGGGGGGATCAAAAGCTGCACACCAGTTTGCAAATACATGTGTTCCTCAATGACCTTGCGGTTTCTCAGGACTTGTAGTGAGCTTCAAGTTTTACAGCGAGCGGGCTAAAACGCAAATGTTTGCAACGAGGACTTTGTTTGTCCTCTCCGAGTCTCCTTGTCTGCACCATTTAACGCTTCCGTCTAACGCGTTTGATCAGCAGTGCAGCAGTCAGACATCGCTTTCCTCTACAAAAGACAGACTTGTGCGTAGTTTGTAACCGCGAGCAGATGTCTCCTCTCTTTCGGTGAATTTGTGGCCGCTAGGTGTCTATGTTCAAAAGGTCAAAGGTCATTCAGAGGTTTGAGGTCAGCTCCAGTGACGCCGTTGTCGTGGGAGTCGAGTCGTTGGCCCAGCCGTGGGTGGCGTTCGCCCCGCTCCGGGCTGAGGGCTCTTGAACGGGGAAGGCAATGTGGAAGGCGACGCCGATGACCAGAATGAGGACTGAAACCAAGACGGCGCATCCCCGGCGCAGGACGAGCTGCGTGACAGAGAGCAGCTCGCCGTCGGGTTTGCCGTCGGAGGCGTTTTTGTCCCGCTCGGCGTCTCCCTGGGCGGCGTCGCCCTTAGCCTCGCCACACACACTCGGCTCTCTATCCCGCAGGTCGACGGGGCTGTAGCCATCCACCCTGGAAGCTTCCTCACCGTCCAACTGGGACTTCAGGGTGTGAAAAAAAAAAAAAAAAAAAAAAGCAAGCTGTTAATCCATCTGCGAACACACGCACCCGCGCGCACGGCCACGCGCTGCACACGTCTACTCACAGTGTCAGGAGGGTTATAGATGTCGGGCACGATGGCTTCACACTTAGGAGACACCAGCGTCTTATTTCCCGCTCGCAGCTGCGCCTGCAAACATCAGAGCGATGCTCATGAGGGACATAAAGGCGTCGGATGAAAGCCTGGCTGAGATTTAGGTTGTCAGAAAATTCAGCTGAAATGCCAAAAAAAAAAACCCCACAAGAATCTACTTTTACTTTGCAAAGCAGTATTCAAAAGAAGAAAAAAAATTGCAACAATCAAGTTCCCAATGGGTATCAAATATATCAAATTTTTTTCATTTAATAATCCTGACTACATTTCGGCTCCCAATCCTTTGACTGGAAAAATTGAGATCTCATGAAAGCAGTTAAGAAACAACTGGAATTGCCCTCTGAATGGCGCAGAACCCCACTAAGGACACTGTGCTGTTTAACCAATTTGCCCCCAAATTTTTAGAGGGGTTTTCCTTGCCTTCCCCCCTCCCGCCAAGTTCAGTGAAAATGCAGCCTGGTACTATTTCATTTATTTGTTGTTTTTTTTTTTTAATGTAATCCTGCCAACGGCAAACAGACCAGAAGACGCGGCCTCACTTGTCGGAGGTCATGCGCTCACCCTACCTTCTGTGTAACTTTCTTCCAGTTGAGCTTGAAGATCAGAACGAGGAAAAAGGTGGTCTCGATGAGGACACTCATGAGGAGCCCCAGCCAGAAGCCTGACAGAGGAGACACACGCACAGATGTACCGACCCATAGTGGATGCACTTCACTCATAGAAAATTAGATAGCATCAGTGCTTCGGTACGGAAGGAGTAGCGGGGGTGCTTGAGGCATTGAAGTCTAGCATTTCTATCATTATTACGATACTGTGTATTCCCGAGTTACTTTGCTGTATCCGGCCATAACCGGCGGACTTAACTCCAATCTGAAAAAGAGCCATCTTTGTCGCATCATTCCTCATATTTCATCTGATGAGAGCAAAAAAACAACAACATGTGAATACATACAAAAGCTCACAAGTTGGGCGATGCATGTTTGAATGCGCGTCCGAGCGCACGCGCATTCAAACATGGCGCCACTGCATGGATGGCCGCAGGGAAGGAAATCAAAGAGTGGCCATTGCAGCAGGATGTAGCGGCTCTCTGGACTGAACTAATGAACTTGGTGTCGGCGCGGAAACCGCCTCTCTTCTGACATCTGCTGGCAGACCTCGGAGGTGCACAGCCCACTGGATTTCTGACAAAACTGTTGCTGTGGAAAGCTGTGAAAGGTTTGAAGCGTGCAGATGCGTCACGACTGCAATACCTGGCGGGCTTCTTCCTTCAAAAGAACCAGCCATCATCACCTAAGACCGTCACTGGTACGATCATGTTTTGTGTTGTCCCCCCCCCCCCTCAAACACCACCGCCTCCTCATTTTTGGTATTTTTTTTTTTTACGAAATTGCATCATCATATCTACGTCAGCTTTCTGAATATTTTGCGACTCTTGCTTGTTTATGTTGCCTTCACTGAGCGAGGGATCACAGGAGGAACATAAAGGCAGGGATGAAAGCAGCACCTAATAGTCTGAGCTGGGCGGCGAACATCAGAGCTATTCCTATTGGCAGACCGATGCAGTAGTAGCACACCAGGTTGGACATGGCAGCAATTTTCTGCATCCCGGTTCCTACGAGAATCCCCGCGCAGACACACTGAAAACACACACACACACACACACACACAGAGGCTGGTTCAACCGAACGAGCTGAATGACAAGATGACCTTTTTTTTGTTGTTTTTTTGGCTCTAACATACCATAATTGAGTCAAAGAATTGTAGGAACGCGTACACCGTCAGGTTCTCCGAGACAATCGCCACAATCTTGCTGCGGGAAGCGGAGAGGCAGATCATCAGCAACAAGAGCGGCCGTAGACTGGCGCCAAGGGCATGTGAATGTGGGTCTGGAACTCACTCGTCATTGGTGAATATGTAGCCCATCACGGACTTACTGCCACCGAGGACCATCCCCTGGAGCACAGCTAGCAGTCCTGCGGACGATAAAGCACGGTTTTTACGTACTGCTATGGTTGCCACCCCCCAGATTCACAACTAATAAGCATCTAAAATTTCAGTTCGCGTGGTTCTCACTATTCAACCATGCCTCTGCTTCCGTGGTCATACAAAAAAAACCCCAAAAAAAACAACAACATGCGCTTGCTAATCACACTGTATTAATAACAACGGTGTAAGAAACTATCAGCATACTTGAGTATTGCAGTGTGATATTGATGCATGATAAACGCCATATATTGCCCTTTTTGTGGCACTTATGGCACTTTTAACTCTTTTCTTTTTACTTTTATGGCGATTGTCGTGTGATCTTTATGAAAGGATACCTGTGATTTACTAATGAGCCCTGCATAACGATACGCACTGTGTCTGATTTTAAGTCTGCATTTGCATGTGTGTGTGTCTGCGTGTGTGTGTCCTCACACCTGATAGAACCAGGGTCACTTTGCAGCTGATGATGGCTCTGGCAGTGTCCCCGGCCCCCAGAGCGTTCCCCACCCGCACGCAGGCAGCTGCATGGATGCCCAGAGGGAACTGCGAGGACGCCACGTAACGTGTTTTTTTTGTTTTTTTGTTTTGTTTTTTTGCAGAGAAGGTATACAGCTGAGATGAATGCTTGGGTGTACTTAAAATGTACAGGTGGACAAAAGGGGTTTCATACCATATAAGTTATGGCTCCAATTTCAATCATCACATGCTGGGAAGCGAGATCCACCTCGCCGAGTACGCCTGGAATGATAAAGGTCAGATGTGGATGTTTCAAAGACCTTTCCGCTTTGCCCGAGAGCTGTAGCAAGAGGCTCAGCGGAAATGTTTGACAAAGCGACAACGAGGCCAAACGTCCTGCATAGCACGCGTACAGGACACTCATTTTGTCTGTTAGAGTTAAATCAATCACATATGGAGCGGTGGTTGTATTCCAAAATAAATTGCATTTAAGCAAATACTAAACTCACAGTGCTCAAGCACTGGAGACGGGAGATCCCATTTGTTGCAGCCTTACATGTTCGTTTAAGCTAAAACGGAAGGAAAAATATTCTTCGTGAACACTGTTAATGATGGGTTTGTTTCTTTTAAACCTGAAACGTTCGCGTTAAGCTTTTGCACGTAGCTAATTCCAAATACGCTCCCTTGGCGCAGTCATTTAGAAATAGGCATGCTAATCAATGTCTTTAGATATAGTAATTCATCATTTTTAAAGTCACTACACTTATCTTTATCATGGGATGATATATCATTAAAACCATTATGAAGGCACAAGTCTTTGTGAGACGCCACGAGGGCAGATGACAGAATTTTCGCATCGGGCTGCATCCTTTGATATGGCCACCGGGAGTCGCCAACAAATGTTGGCGCCGATCACTGCGACCCGAAAGCAACACTGACCGGCGAGAAAACCGCCGACCTCCCAGATCCACCACTCGAAGCAGACCATGAAAGCACTGGGGATGGCCAGCTTCATGTAGGAGTCCCAGTCCCGCAGGCAGTCAATGGTCCAGCCTGCTCACATACAAAAAAGAACCGCACTCAGTATGGTGGGCGAGAGGTCACTGGAGATACCACCAAAAACAAGACGGTCCCTTCGCACTCGCGTGCATCTGCGGGCCTCACCTCCCCACGTCTGCCGGTGGAGCTTCTTCCACCTGATGTAGCCGAACAGCAGCAGGCAGATGGCGATCTGAGACAGGCTGTTGGCGATGGCTGACCCGCTGCAAACAAGCACGTGAGAACGCCGGCGATGAGCGGCGGCGGCGGCCCGCGCAGAACGTGACAGCGGGAGCGACTTCAAAAAGAGCGGCGTCGAGGGAGCAAAAGTTCCAGAGCGCTTCGAGCATAAGTGGATCTCATGGGGTCTGAGACTTAAGCCTTGTTAGCGGGGGTCCATGCTTGATATGTGAGGTGAAGGACAGAGCTGACCTGACCGGGGAAGGCAGATTGTTAAGTCAACTGCCTATTGAATCAAATGTTTGTCCAGCTGGCAGGATAAACTGTCAGTGCTTTGTCATCTCCCGGTGTCCTAAATCTGTCCTCCCACTCTTAGGTGCAAAGACAATAAACAATAACCAACAGCAGACCGCATCTCAGCCAAACAACAAATCGCTCTTAAAATCTTATTTTCCCAGTCCTCATCTAAAATAGAGTAAAACGCGCAGTGAGCCACTACGACCCCGTGTCCTCTCGGGCGAGCGCGGCCCCGCTTTATTGCTCTTGGCGTGTGGAGCCAGTTACGAGCGACTCAAAGTCTGCCAAAGTTGAGAGGATGAAAGGAAGCAGCGTGACACCTACACGACCCCCAGGTTGAGGTTGAAGATCAGGACGTAGTTGACCCCCAAGTTGAAAATGTTTGCCACCGCTGCGGTGTACATCTGAGGCAGAATGATCCCCTGACAGACCAAAAAAACAAAAAAACAAAAACAAAAGACAAATTCAGTGTTTAGTGCTCATATTCAAACAGCATGAACATTTTTCTTCCGCAGGTTCCAAATAAGCCAGGAGCCTCAGCTAAATGCTAACATCAGCATGCTAACATGCCCGCAAGTCCAAGGTACAGTACATTACTTTAAGGGTTTCAGTGTTAATCTTGGTCTAGCCCAGGGTCCCCCGTGATTTCATTTTTCAGCTTGCATTGATAGTGAAGCCAAGATAACGCCGCACTCATCAAATAATAGCGAAAATGCAATTTCATCAAAATGTAATCAGATTTTTTTTGGAGGAGAAATTCATTTGATTTGATTTGGATTGGTTCACTCGAGTTTCCCAAGCCGCTTCTTTCTGTCCCTGCAACTTGGAAGAAGCTCTTTTAGGGTCATTCCTGGTCACGCCTAATGGGAAGATGTGACATTCATTGGTGAAAGCTCTGAATTCAATTTGAAAACACTGAACACGTCACATGTCAGCCCGCTGGCGGTGCATTGGGAATCATCGAGATCATTGCAGTTACGATTCATTGCCTGGCAGCCAAGGAAACCCGCCGCATAAAAGGATGACTCTCACCACTTTTAGCTGCTTCCCTTTTGAGAGTATTGTAATTGCTTTTCGTATAACTTTGCTGAGGCACCCGTTTTAGCGGACATTTGGCTCAAGTGTGTTTGCTCTCATCGCCAGCTCACCTGGTTTTGTAGGTAGGCGACCTGCAGTTGGTGCAGGAACATGGCCTGTATCAGAGGAAGATAAAGTGGATATTATAATACACAGTTAATGTGATAAGCCTTTCAGAGTCCAGCCCGGATCCTCAAACACAACTGATGCTGCGCATTTTAACTCTTGACGCAACCGCTTTAACCAATATGCATGCTAAATACCACACGTGATCAAGTTAAGGTGGTGGAATAAGCATAGTGTGACGGACAGAGGGTGGATTATGTCTCTTGCTTCTGAATGACGGCGGCATCCGTGCGTTTAACGTGTCATACTCGAGCAGGCCGCAGGCTGCAGGTGTTTGTTTTTTTTGGACTCACCCACCTCTGAAAAAGAAAAAGCCCGTGCGACATTTTAAAATCAATTCCAGAAAGGTCATGGAGAAAACAAAAATTCCTGTCTCATGCCTCACGTCACGGGGGAAACTGGTTGGTTCGGGCCGCCACGGCCTCGCTTTTGAATTGGAGCTCTGCAAGACGCATTCTCCAGCGAACTGAATGCAGTATTAAGCTGCCCCCCTCGCAGGGTCATGATTTTGTACTTGAAAAAGAGAGGAATCGTAAAATCCACAGTCAGCAATTCACAGTGGCCAACACGTCGCAATGCCGTCACGCACTTTAGGAAATCTTAGAAAGTTGATCACTTGACACAGAGCTTCCATAGTGTTTCCTCGCAAGCTGTTTTTTTCTTGTCATGCTGCCTGTGCTGGGCGACTTGTTAGATGTATTAGATTTTTTTGTTATTGGGTTTTCAAACGACGCCACGAATCAGGTTGCGCGTGTTCTCGGGCAAATGAAGGCAAGCCGGGGTAATTGGCGTGTAATTCATCGTGTGAGGTTGTTCGTGTGCCCTAACCCGCACAAACCCCATGAAAACGAACGGGCGGGAGAAGTGCTCATTGTCCCGTGAAGGCTAGCACAGAGCTCAGGGTTAGCGGTTAGCTTCAGCCCCTTTTCATCGTCCAATCAGAATCAGGCGTGAAGAGTTTTAGTTTTACTTGTAGTTTTTTTTTTTTTTTGCTGGTTATCCTTGAACACGTCTTGACAAAAGCATTTATTTTCACAGTGTATTTGTGTAACTTACCAATTTTTTTTTTTTGCACAACTAAAAATATCAAACACATCTTATTTGATCAATATGAATATTTTCTAAAAAAAAAAAAAAAATCTTTTGAACACACATTTTCGTTTCTTTTTTCCTACACACGGACAAACCCTCGCACATAGATCTGTCTCACATGCTTGAGTGGTTATAATTTCACATTTCTGTTTGTTCATCCGATGGCACCACCCTGTCCAGTTCACTTCTTCTTTAACTAGTCACCGGTTAGCTCTGGAAAACGTGGCTATACTGTACATGTTTCCTGCACTATGCAACATGTTTGAATGTAAATGGACTTTTTCTTTTTTTTTTCTGTGCACAACTGTTCCCTAATGTGCCATTACTGTTGCTCAAGCACCTGACAAAGGAATATTGTGTCTGTCTGCCGCCACGGCATGAGGACATAAGTGGTGCAATTTTAAACCCCACCGGAGATCGCACTCTTCAGACTGTTTCACTTTAGTGCACCTACTGGAACAGCTGGTAGGAAGGCCATCAGGTAGAGCTGGGCAATCCTGAAGCAGAGGGAAATGCAGTAACATCAGTAACACACACTTTCTGCTTTTTGCATTTATTATTATTTTTTTTTTTTTTGTACATTTGTATGAGACAGAGAGGTGTTTTTGTTCACATAAAATCGCCACTGTACTTTAGCTTCCACGCTGACTGGCGCAGATTCGCGTGCTGCGCTCAGCTGACTGGATTCCGTCCGTATTATTCAAACCACATACGCACATTTTTAAGTGTAGGGCGACTACAATTAAACCCATCCTGTCGGGCAATTAACGCAGGAAGCTGAACACGTCTGTGCAAAAATGGCCCGCAGCAACACACAGGTGTTATAGGAACTGTACAGTGCCGCTGATAAGAATGACAACCTTCGGGCTAAAGATAAAGATTAGCAGTTGTTGTTTTTTTTCCTCCTAAAACATCCCAATCAATAGTTTCCCTTCAACACAAAGTGTTATCTTGGCATACAATGGCCCATTTGCACACAGACCCCGCTCGCCTAAAGTATATCAACGGATCCATTTCAAAAACCATGAATTTACCTCGCCACCACATCGTCTTGGTGCATGAGAAGCAGCAGGTTGTGCGAGTTGATGAGAAGACTCCAGCAGGGCAGACAGAACAGCAGCAGGATCAGTGTGCCTCTCTGGAGAATCACTCCCACGCGTTCCAGGTTCTTGCTGCCGTAAGTCTGCAAAACGCAAATTCGAGACCGAGGACTCGAGACCCTCAAAATTTAAAAACAAGCAAAAGAAAAAAAAAAAAAGAAGTGTGTTTCACTCACCTGCGAAATGAGCGTGTCGCAAGCCAGAGCGAGGCCGTGGCCTGTTGCAGTGGTGGTCACGTTGATGGTCTGAGGGGTGGAAAGCAAGCAACAGGTGTCATTTATCCCTTCCCCTTTTTTCGTGGTTTTTGTTCATAGCTGAGTAACGTGTACACTAATGTCTCAAAATGCCTAGTTTGTTTGGAACTGGTTCAGAGAAATTGTTAAGCACAAACAGTCTGTTCTGGCGCTCTGCGTTGACACACGTGCAACTGCAGGGCAGGTGCGGCGAGAGAAAAAAACAAAACAAAACTAGATAGTTGGATACAGAGCAACTCCACTCAGAAAAGTATGTGGAGAAGCAGGTGGTTGATACGAGCAGGATGTTGACGCTGGTGCCCAAGAAAACCACCAGTATCTCATGGTGGGACAGCAGAGGAGGTTACATCAAGTGCTCAGGGCAGCCGGGTCACCGCGCTACGGGGACGGGACGGCCGGTCGGCCCCAGTCTCTCCTGATCCACTAATCATCAAGTCATCTCTCTTAGCAGGAACCTTCCTGGGCACCCTACAAAAGCTGTTTCACCCTTGGATTAAAAGACTGTCTCGGTCATCTCTCTTTCAAGGTCTTTTGGATATTTGGCCGTCAGTTGGGAGTTATGAAACGCCGTTCAAGATCAAAACAGACAGTCGCGCTGACACAAAAATTGCAATCCGCGCGACCTGACCCTGTGCCGAATGGCGGCGAGTCAAACGTTGCCGCTGGAAGAAGCTAAAGCATTGACCAAAGCACTGACTAAGACGACGAGCGAAACCCGAGCCAAACTCAGGCTAACTAAATTACGTTGTGTACATGCATCAATCAGGTTTTAATTAGAAAAAAAACCTGTAACTCCTAATGAAATTGCCTTGATTTCATTAAATACAAACTCGATTTTTTTTTGGACGCTGACACCACGTGATCCCACCTCCCGACCATCCGAGCCAACCAACCAGAAGGGAAAAGTTTGAAATAGCTGAATTTTTTTTTTCCTTTCTGCTCTTTGGTCCATTTAATTTAGTTTGATTAACAAAATGAATGGAATTTCTCATGTATAGTCCGTAACTGACTCAAAGTTTTACGCATGTGTCATTTACATGAACGTTTCCAGCGAAATGACCACATACACATGCACGTTGGCGTCACACTGCGCCACCAGCCCGGCTGTGTTTCTGCACGCAGGAACAATGCCGCCACTGACGCCGCCAGGGTCTCAGAATCAAGGTAGGACGTCACCAAAACGGGGTCAAATCTTCTCGCGGAATGACGCTCGCCGCCTCAAATGACCTCTGAGCACCAGCGTCGTGCAGGGAAAGTTTGAGGTAGCTGCCCCCTTAAGTTTTCCGTCCATCTGCATCTATAGCGCGAACCCATTCCCACTGCCTGCCGGCGCGCTCACAGAACAAAATGAGCTACTCGCAGTTACTCCCACGGTGTTTGCCCATCGCGAGTGACGGCAACAGCGTAATCAACTGGGACATTACCGCCGACGCCAGTGCGTATCCAGCCAGCTCAGCGTTGCCGATGTGGCCACAAAATATGGTGGTGACAAACGGCAGGAAGAAGTTCAAGATCCGAGACAACAGCTGTAGGGAAAGAAAGGGGGGCAAAAAAAAACAGAGATTGATCATGTGAAAGTGATGCAGCTGAAATTATAATAATATAAGACATTATCCCTTAGATTGCAGTGAGATACGGGAATTTGATTTTAGACAATAAGGTGAGGGATGGTTGGGGTTGGGGGGCGGTCGATGCTGTTGAATCACAATCATTTTCATGGTGATACTGTTTCCATGTTTCCATCAATCTATTATCATGTAAATTGAAAAGATGCAACCTTTCTGATCCCAGTCGGTCCGATAAAGATGAAGTTAGGGCGATGAGCAAAAGTTTATCTCATTTACAAAATAAATGTTGACATTTTTGGGTTTTTTTGTTTTTTTTTACATGTGTGGGGACATGATTTTGCGGTTAGCTGGTAAAGCTGGTCATCTGCAATGTATCATGTCATCACATTCTTGGAAGACGCGGCATATCACAAAATTTTTATACTATCGAATTGTAACACTGTGATAATATTGTACTCTGGACCTTCGCTGATTCTCACTGCCATTTCAAGAAATCTTAACAAGAAAATTCTCACTTGTGCCACCATTAGCAGATTATTTCACTTGTTGCAGTTTTAAATAAAAGGTAGTGTGGTTTTTTTTGTGCTTTTGCAACAAGCTGCCAGCGGAACAAGTTCAAATTTACTCATAATTTGACAAGAAATAAGGCAAATGTAATAGGCAAGAGTATGACCTCTTTTTTTTGCAGTTTTTTTTTGCTATTAACTATTTTCTTTTTTACAATCACCAGGCGGTGGGTTTGAACAGCCACACAGAATCGCCACAATTTCATTTCACCTGAGAAATACTGGCATTCGGCTGCATGCTGGTAACAAGGTGCATTCAATAACAACTCTAACAGGGGACTGAATGTTCTAGCTGCACTGTATGGATAACATACCACCCCCGCCCCCTCCCTGCTCCATTCTTCCCCCCGACACTTCAACTTTCCCCTACTCACCAGTGGACCTGTGAGAAGTAAGACTTGGTAGATCTCTTCTCTGTAGACCAGGGGCAGCCAGCGTTTCACAAAAGCACAGCGAAAGAGTTTGGAGCTGATTGCTGCTGCCTCCTCATCTTCCTCACCTGCCGGCATGGTGGCAGCGGGAACCCCGGCGACGGGCCTCGCACCTGATGAGGGCTCTGCAGCCTCTGGGGAGCCCGGCTTCTCCATCCAAAACGCGGAATAGAAGAGAGAAAGGGGGGAAAAGCCAAGGGATGACGGAAGGAGGGAGGGAGGGAGCAAGGGCAAGAGGTGCAGTTAGTTTATCTCGCTTTAGAATCCTGCACATGAGGCAAATTGGAGGAGGAACCCAGAGAATAAATTAAGGACGGAGCACTCTCAAATGGGCTTATTTGCAAGGGCCAATGGGCTGGTGAATGTTTCTTGATAGAGAGGGAGGGAATACAGTCTGTGTGAGTATGTACATATAACGAGAGATTTTTTTTTTTTCTTCCTCTGAGCACTTTGCGAAAGTTTGTGAGGGTTTGTGTGTGCATGTGTTAGCGTGTGTGTGTGTGTGTGTGTGTGTGTGTGTGTGTGTGTGTGTGTGTTGTTGGTCGGTCTTACAAGGCTCAGTAATAATCTGATGAAGAATGCCTATTTGTCCGAGCTGTACTCAAAGAGCTCTGGTGACGACTGTGATTTGAGTGTGTGTGGTCGTACGCGCGTGTGTGCGTGCGTGCGTGCGTGCGTGCATGTGTGTGTTGTGCACATGTATCAGACACTGATTGCATCTTCCTCTGACTGTACTTTGATCTCTTGCTTTCTCACTGCGGTCGCCTCCTCCTCTGGGTGACACAGTCACAAGTGCCCACAAACCCACCCACCTATATGGGCTTTAAAGACCAGTATGTTATAGACCAATATATAAAACCAATATAGGCAAATTCTGAGTGTCGGTATTTATTTGATAATTGTCTTTCGCTCCTCTGAAAAAAAAAAGGTGCAGCAAGTGATAATTCTTATGAGCAAAATTGAAAAGGCAGCACGGCATGAATAAACTCCGCCCACTTTCTGTCACCAAGCACCGAAGTTCGAGCTGATCTGGGTAATAAAATGTAACAAGCGCAGCTCTGTCCACTTATACACATCACAGCTTAAGAGGCTTCAGGTCGGTGTGCGTGCGTGTGTGCGTGTGTGTGTGTGTGTGTGTGTGCGTGTGTGTGTGTGTGTGTGTGCGCGTGTCTGTGTAACTTGTATAGATTACTAGCCAGTTGTGCAATGTGACATTCTTCTTTGCTGACGATGTCGCAATCGCTGATAACCTTTAAGGTTTGGTCTGACAGGGGAATTTTAAAGAGCACATTCGAGAAGTGATCCAAAAAAAAAAACGGAATTTTGTGTCGTGACTGTGAAAAATAAAAATCAAAAGGCCTATAATTCCTTAAAATTCATTTTTGCAAATACATTAACAAAGAGTAATCAGAAAGGTCACCCAGGCACTCCAAACAATAAACAAAAAACATCCCTAAGCAAGGTGGGAAATGTTAAAAAAAAAAAAACATTTATTGTTGTGGCTAAATCATTAAAAATAGAGCCAGCGGGGCAGTCACTGCAGGATTTTGTCGGGTAATATAAACAAACTGGCAATACAGGTGTGACCTCACCTATATGCTTTATTTTATATACAGTAAAGCAACTGCATTGCCTGGATAATGACATGACGGATCCAATACGCGTATACTCAAAATAGCACGAGATAACACAGACATAAAGTACATCATCCATGTGGAGAAAAATCGGTATCATAGACATTGGCAATGAGACACCTAAGGAAAGCTATACAGAGTAGAAAAATACAAATATGAAGTCTAGAGTACTTGGGTGCATCCAATCATTCCACTTCTTCCCAGGCCTGGCAACACTTCTGCTCTATAAAAGGGTGCTTTTCTTTACATTAGCAAAGAAGTTTAGAGGTTTGACAGAAGCATTGCTGGCACCTTCTAAGCTCACTCAATATCATATGAGTTTTTTTGGAAAGTAAGGATGGACCTACTGCTTATGAGTAGGTTTACGATCGGCTTAGTGGTCATATCATCAGGCCTTTACCGTATGTCTTGGAAATTCGGATGAAGAGAGGAGCAGAGCTGTTAGCTGCCAGAAAGGCCAAACAGACAGTGAGGGTGAGCTCGCAACATCTGGCAGAGGGACCCATCCGCGTGGGTCTTGAACCCCCACCTCCCAGCGAGCTTCTCATCTGAAGGCTGGGACATATAATCTGAATGGCCCACGTTCAAAGCCTCCAACCAGGCGTGGGCAGAGTTTAAGGATGCTATGGAGAATAACTTTTGGGTGGCCTCAAGGAGATCCTAGCAAACCGTCATGAAGCTCAGGAAGGGGATGCAGGGCTCGGCCTAGGCTGTGTACAGCAGGGGGAGGGTTAGGACATTTTTGAGAGTTTTGAAAAATTCCAAAAAACTGACTGACGTGGAGGAGGTACAGTTGAACGACTCAAGGGAATCACAATCCAGAGGGATACCCTGTAGGGGCAGCTCGGTGAGTATGGGGTACCAGAGTTGGCCTCAGCAGTTTCACCTATTCTGTTTTTGTAGTTTTCATGGACAGGAACTCATGGCGCAGCTGCGGGGAGGAGAATCTGAGCCATTTGGGCACTTCAGGACTGCTTCTCCGCCGTTTGCAGACAATGTGGCCTTGTTGGCTTCTCCGGCCAGCGACCTCCAGCAGTCACTGGGACAGTTTGTGGCCGAATGCAAAGCAATTCGGGTGAGGGTCAGTACCTCGAAGCACGGGGCCATGGTTCTTTGCTGGAAAACAGTGGGGTGCACCGGTTTGATTAGGAGTGGGTTGTAGCTAAGCTGGAGGAGCTCAGGTACCTGCAATATTTGATAAGGTAAGGGAGGGCGTAGGTAGGACAGGCAGATTGATGCGGCATCTGCAGGAACGTAGGCACTGTGTAGGTCAGCTGTGGCGAAGAGGGAGCCAGGGCGGAAGACGCAACTCTTAATCTACCAGTCAATTTGCATTCTGGCTTTTCAGGTAAAAAAAAAATGAGACTGTAAATACAAGTGGCTGAAATGAGCTTCCTCTCAGCGGTGGCTAAGCTCAGCCTCGGAGATAAGATAAGACGCTTGGACATCCAGAGGGAGCTTGGACTAGAAACGCTGCTCCTTCGCATTGAAAAGAGTCTGGTTCTCCAGACACCAGAGATGTTCCAGGCTATTCCAACTGCTAGGAAGTCCTGGGGTCAACCGAGAACATGCTGGAGGGACTACATCGCTTGTCTGGCACTGGGAACACCTCGGGTACCCCTGAGAAGCCCGATAAAAAACCGTTCATTTGAATCAGATTTGTTGGCGCAGGGGTACATCGGGGGGGGGGGGTCTGGGCTACTTTGCTAAGCGTGGTACTAATGCAACCTGGTTTTGGATATGCGGAAGATGGATGAACGGACAAGAAAGACTGAGTTCCATTCGGGGGTCTGGTTTCAACTTTCCTGCGCTGACCCAGACACAGACCCACTTGCTCAAACATCCACTGCATGAAGGCGTCATCATGTTGCATTTCAGGAGCACAAACATACAGAACTAGTAGAAATAGTATTTCCTGCAGGAAATGCACGTAGAAAAGGCTCATATCAAGCATTTAATTTAGGATAAATGAATATTGGTAAAGAATAAAAAGTAAATTAAAAAGTAAATAAATAAAAAACTAATCCCTTTTTGCTTTAATGTCACAAATGAATGAGTGGAATCTGAGTAACCACATGTAGTTGCTGAGGAGCTGAATCATTAAGAACGTGTCATACAGGCCTGACTGACGACATCATGCAAAATATGACATCATGCAGTCTATGAAAGCATATGTCACCATGGTGATGGGGCTATCGCAGCAAAGACGGTTAGTCTATTCATTTCAAGGTTTAATATCTTTAAAAAAGGGGGTTATTTGTTTATCAATTTATGTTGGAAGTGTTCAAAGTGTGAAAGTTTCTCAGCGTTCACTTCACAGAAGAGGAGCGCCGTGTGATTTTGTTGCTGATGTTTTGAAGAACACAAACTGACTGCTGGCATCAGCGTAAGCGCATTGATTTTTGATATTAAGGTTTATAACGCCCGTCAGACACATGTCTTGCAAAACTAGACAGAATAACATCATACAAATGCAGGATTAAAAAATAGTTTAGCTTCTTTAGTAACTGGACAATAGTATAAACAAGTAACACATACAATACATACAGCAGCTAACAGATGACTCTAATCCCGGAATTAGTCCAAGAAATGCAAGAATATAGTTCCCTCTTTTTTGTTATGTCGCCTGATGACAGCTGTTAAACGGATAAATACTTAAAACAGGAAACTCGTGCTGTTTTTAAGACGTGTTGGGAAGTTGTTGTTTTTTTTTCAGTTGGTCAATACCTCTCTCTAGTGGGTAAAAGAGGGAGTGCTGTTGGAAACTTATGCTTGTCCGCGTATTAAACTATACACTTCTTGTGAGAAATTAATTAGCACTGTTTTGTTTTGTTTTGTTTTGTTTTGTTTTGTTTTGTTTTGTTTTGTTTTGTTTTGTTTTGTTTTGTTTTGTTTTGTTTTGTTTTGTTTTGTTTTGTTAGCCAACAGAAGAAATCTTTCATATGAAGTTGATGAAACAGTCAATAGTGACTTTATTAGACGTTTTTGTGGGTCGTTTTTTTTTTCTTGATGGTACTCAGAATTATGTTCTGTTAGTGTATGTATGATCCTTTACAAGCCGTCATATTTTATAAGCCGATCTCACCACCGTGTTTCTTCAATGATTTGGTGTCACTGTTATTGTTGTAAAAACCCGCAGCGTAAACAAAAGTACTATAAAATGAAAACAATTACATTGCACAGTGCGATGTCGTCGATTTTTTTTTTTTTAGAGGAGCGAGGGGAGCGCTCACATTTGTCTCAGCTGTAAAAGTAAAAGCAGTGTTTTTATGACAAAGCTGCTATTCATACCTTTATTGTACTGCTTTTCATGTAAGATTAACAGGAGGAGGAGGAAGAGATCTCGTCAAATCGAATTAAATGAAACGGAATCTTGCGGGCAACTTTTTAAAGCTGAATCGTCTCCTTCAGTGACCCTCCACATTTGCAAACACATGTGCCTGACTACAAGGGTTTTAATCCTACTTTAATGTATCTGGCACGCACCCAAGTTTTAGTACCGTTTTGATGGCTGACCCATAAAAAAAGATGTCCTTAAGTCTAGTGTTTGAGTATTATAATCGCACAACAATAAAAAAGGAAAAAAAAATCCAGGGTGGGAGGACTGACGGGGGTGTTGACACGAACAGGTGAGCACGATGATGAGAAAACTGTGAAGGAAGTTATAAAGATGTCATCCGTCATCCGCCCGGGAACAATATAAAGAGGCGCCGAGGCTTCGAGCCGTCCGCCACATCCTCACGTTCGCGCGCAGGCAAGCATCTGGAGGAAGAAACGAAAGACTCAGACCTTGTCAGGTAAGTGCTTCCAGTGTGTTTGCTCTCATATGAGCTATCGTAAAGTTTTATAAATACGTTTTATAGTGTGCCACATAAGAATCGCCGTTTTAACGGGTGTGAGCCCAGGGATGCTTAAAATCGTTCTAAGTGAGGTTACCTTCAAGGGACGTCTTATTTCGCAGGAGATTTCACTCGTTTTAGTCACTCTGGAGGTATGAAACGACAACATAGTCATCATATTCGCGCGCTTCAACAGAAGATAGATGTCACATGTGAGCGGCAGTCTGTCCCCTGCACACTGCGTGCATTTTTCTTCAGAAAGATGATGTGAATTTAGGGTGAAAGTAGCCCCCTCATCTCATGTATTTATTAATTCGAACAGGTTAAAAGAAAAACTCAAGTAACTGAAAATGTATAAAAAAATCTTTGGGCGGAAAACATATTGAAGAGAAAACTCTTTAACAACTTGAATACCCATTCCATGCTCGGAAGGGTGTAGGATGAAGTTAATAAAATAAAAAAAAAACATCTAGTACTACCCCTTTTACTTCAAATCTATCCTGCAATCTTTTATAATCATCCTTTCCTCGCCTCCAGGTTCATCCAAGTAAAATGAAGTTCATGCTCAGCGCGCCTTTTCTCCACGTGCTCCTGTGCTGTGCAACGCAGTCGCAGGGTAAAAGCTCGCCCCTCCGAGTCCAACTCCAATAACTTTCAGCTTCATCCCCCCACGCACATTTTTAACTGTCTCCCTCTCCCAAAAAGGGGTGAGGATCCTTTCTGTCCCCGACGTCGGTAGCGGCGGCGTCATCCAGACGGAGCTGCAGAAGACGGTGTCGCTGGTCTGCCAGCAGGACGGCGGCGGCGGGGCCGACGAGGAGGAGCTGGTGTGGCTGAGGAACGGCGCCGCGGTCGTCCTGAAGCAGGGGAACAGGATGGGCAGGAGCGGCGTGTGCGTCACGCCGGTCATCCACGAGGACAACGACGCCGAGTTCACCTGCCACCTGAAGAGCAACGCCACGCTGCGGGCCTCGGTCACGCTGAACGTCACCTGTGAGTCCCCCCTGGAGACGCATGGCGCCGAAACAGAGGATGACAGGAAATAATCCGTTTTTCAGGCTTTATGGGGCGCGCTCGGGCGACGTCGGTCCGCCGCTCGCTCCATCTCCTCGATGATGGACCCCCGACGACTCTGATGGTCCCCTGACTTTTCATCAAGCGCCGCAAAGTTGCCATTAGCGATAAAAAATCGTGTGGATCGCTGTTAAAGCGATGAGTCATGCCACGTGCCTCGACTGCCCTTCGTGTTTCGCCGCGTTTATTAGACCTTTTGTCACCTGGCCGGTGCACGTTTTAGCACGGCGGCATGGCGCCATGTTAAAAAAAAAAACAACACTGTGTGAACCTATCAGCAACAAAAAAAAAAAGTATTTTTTTTCCGTTTTTTTAGATATATGGCAGCAATTATATTTTCCTTCCTCAGATCCCCCAGAGCTCTCTGGGTCGGAGGAGGTCGCAGTGGAGGAAAAGGGGAAACTCGTCTTGGAGTGCGAAGTCGCCGCCAATCCGCCAGTCACCTCGGTGTTGTGGACGCTGAACGGGAGCGCCGTGAACCTGCTGGAAGGAGGCTTCACGGTGGCCAACGACGGCCTCGCCAGCCGCCTGACCGCCGGCAGCGCGGACAGGGGCCTGCATGAGGGCCGGTACCAGTGCACGGTGGAGTCCCCGCTCGCGACCAGGCGCAAGACCTTCCAGGTCACGGTGACAGGTCAGTCGGCGCAATCGGGCCTCCCCGCAGTAAAAGCATAAAGCGGACACACCGGCGCATGAATAAAGGCGGCGCCGGTTTATTGTTTTTCATTGTCGCCGGCAGAAGGTGGCCTGGAGTTCCCGCTGATGCCGATTATCGCAGGGGTGGTGGTGCTGTGCCTGACCGCCATTCTCGCCGTTGTTTCGAGGTGGAGGAGAATTATCCAGGTAAAATGCGAAAAAAAAACCTGTGTGAGTGCAGCGTGCAGACCGGCCTGCAGGACCCTAACGCTCTGGTTTACTCCTCTCACAGTGCTGCA
This sequence comes from Dactylopterus volitans, assembly GCA_901007715.1. Lineage (NCBI taxonomy): Eukaryota > Metazoa > Chordata > Actinopteri > Syngnathiformes > Dactylopteridae > Dactylopterus > Dactylopterus volitans. Next base: position 10,931 of record CAAKHG010048823.1, on the reverse strand, counting down.
AGTGAGTTTGGGCCGGAACGAACCGGTCGAGCTGGTCGTCTCTGCGCCGTCCAACGTGTGCTTGCAAAAGACTGCGATTATGCCCTCTCCTAGTTTGATCAGCGGATGGAAATGCGGCCACGACGGAAGCTCGCCTCCGAATAAGTAACCGGAACTAGCGCTAACTTTTGTGCCACCTAGCAACCGCTAGTGGGCCGTACCTTGTCCCCGCCCCTCTGCCCCGCCCCCACTGTCGTTTCGCTAAGCTAAGCTACATATTTATGCTGGAGACACGAATGCTGCATCGATCCCAAAATATTGAATCTGATTAACTGTAGCGTTCTTCTTCTTGTTACTATTTACTATGACTCGTGATGCAGAACTGGGGTTTTGTGTTTGTTTTTGTTTTTTGTTTTTTTTTGTTTTTTTTAAAGTGGCTTTTGTTCCCCCACCAAACCCGGAGAGCAAACCCAACACATTGTGACACACATGTATATTATTTATATTAAAGATAATATATTGTGGGCACACGCTACATCCTGGCTTGCTGTCGCTCCTTTTTCATGCAGTTCTGTGTTAATTGTGTTAAAGCGGTTGATGTTCCTGCTCGGCCTTTAAGCTCAGCGTTGTCGCCAATTCACCGGAATCACGCGATTAATCAGTCGGCTCAGTTTTGATTCCTCATTAAGGACAGAACAGAATGATGTCCCAAACAATGAGGAAATAAACTATTTTTTTAAAGGCAGAATAACTTCTATATATATATATTCATATTTATATAATTTTTTAGTTATATAGCTCATATAATTACAAATGTTTTATCTCTACGATGTTGATGCATCGATAAAAATCTATTCAATACTTCAAACAACAGAATAGGCCGGCCCGTCTGGTTTATTTTTTTTGCACAAAAAGACCTCGCTCCGAATCAAAAATCAGTTCCCACTTTGGCGGTGAACTTTAGCTCCTGACTCAAACAGCGCTATCAAGGCTTGTTAAAAATCGTGTTATACATTTACTCTTGATGAGGCGGAAAAGCCGTGTCATGGGGTTCAAGGTCGACCTCGCCGTGTCCTTTGCAATAAAGGAACGTTTAACAGGATCACATAAAACGGCGACCGAATGAGGGATGGCAGCGCATTTTATGTCACGGCCGCGAGATGCGGCTCAGCCAGGTGATACTCTGAGCGAAGATGACGGCGCGTAAGTGTGTTGTTCCGGGAAGCAGCTCGCCCGCGGCACTCGCTGGGGGGGCGAGGGAGAAGGTGTCATGGAATTGATGCAGATTAAGAAATTCTAAGTTTGCTGTCCTCAAAACGGGGAACAAGTAGGCGATAGGGTGGAAATGTGGGGTTTGTTGATGTCATAAACAGCAAAATTACATAACTGAAACCTTTTAGCATAACCAGTTTTAGCATAACCTTTAGTCTGCAACAGTAGGGGAGGAAATCCAACAGGTTGGTAGATGCAGTTGGTGCTTCGAAAGTGGCTCACCTGTGGGTTTGTAGTGACACCTGCTGGTCACTTTTCTTAAAACACTAATAATGATGCTCTGAGTATATGCCTGTATGTGTGTGTGTGTGTGTGTGTGTGTGTGTGTGTGTGTGTGTGTGTGTGTGTGTGTGTGTGTGTGTGTGTGTGTGTGTATATATGTATCTCTTTTTTTCAAAACTTTATTTCATTTTTTCAAACATTTACAAGCATACAAGAAAAAAGAAATATAACAGGAGGGAGAGTTCAGTCAGTTTAAAAAGAGGACTTTAAGACTTTCCAACAGTTCATAGTCCAGATGGCTTTCTTGTTCGTCAGTCCTTTCAGTGTTCCAAAATAAGGTTTCATTTCATTCTTGAATTGCTGGATATTGGGTTTCCTTTCCGTCCATTTGGATTAAATTTTCCATATAAGATAATAAGATTTAGCAAGAACAGAAGTGCGAATCAGAGTATGAAAATGACAAAAGGGCGATTTTTGCAGAGTCGCACCTGCTCCAGCGACGTGACCCCTCACAATTATTATTCCCTGCTGGTGGTTCCACAACATTTCAGCTGTGTTACGTGTCATGACATGAAGACTCATTATTCCTGTTTGACCCCAGGACTTATGACCGGTGTCCAAAGGAAGAACTAAGACAAATTAAGGTAAAAATTGATATCAATACACCAGCAAGGTTAAGTATGAGCACAATCAGCGGGCACTGTGGGGCCTGTTTGGGTAAAATTGTTGTAAACTCTGTACTGTTGGATTTTACACACATCCTGAGAGTGTCATAGTGTGCATTTCTCCTGTCTTTTGATTTATTTAATTATTTTTGTTTTTTTTCATTCAATGAATGTTTTAATAACTTTTTTTTTTTGCTTTTTATCGTTGTTATTGTTTTTATATATATATTTTTTTTTATTTCAATATTTCAAACTATCCTCCGTCTCTGTTTTCAACGGGTGCATGTCCCTTTCAGAATACAAAACATCCTAAAAATTTTAAATAATATACATATTCACACATTTAACGTAAAAATATGACAACGTGATTTAGAAAGCAGAAAAACAAAACACATAAAAATATTTTCCCTTATTTATCGGCTTTTTCTTTTCTCAGGATTCTCATCAGACACAAAAAGCTTGGATGAATCAAGTCTGTCGTTTGATGATTTCCGGTCAAACCTTTTAATTATGTTTTCGTTTGTTTTGTTTTTTTGTGTGTGTGTGTTTTATGGTCCATTTCGGCACGAGCCGCGTGGGGGAGGGGCGAGCGTGTTACGTCACCGCGCGGGCGGGGCCTCCAGGGCGTGTCCCCCGCGCGCGCCTGCGTGCCGTCTGCGCTCCGCCGCCAAATTCAAACCGTGGAAGAAAAGAAGGACCGCGGCCGAAGCGGAGCGACTCTCGCTATTGTTAGGTGAGCGAATGCGAAACGAAAATGGTCATTTCTCGATTGTGTAACACGGACGCGTTCGCCGTATCAACGGAGTTTTAGCCAGATAAGCTAACGTCGAGCAGGACGGTGGTTTGAGCCGATGTTCGTGGGTGATGGCCACCGGCCATTTCACTGCTTTGATGCTATTGTTGGGAGAGAGAAACCGGACCAAAATGCTGAGTCACTGTTTGGCCTTTTTGTTTTGTTACAAAAGTTGCACCGGGCTCGAAACCCTCACCCAACAACGGCCGCGGAACTCTCGCTGCGTCTTGGTTCTTATTTGTATTATTATTTTCACTTTTCTTAAAACCGGCTTGTAACTCTTTGGCTTTTTGGCCATTCTGATAGTTTCTTCTTTGACTTGTTGGACTTGAGCTGCACTCAAGTTTGTCTCAGCATGTGAAACCTGCGCCCAATCCAAGTATAACATTGTTATGGATGTTGTCACAGCTGAATTTGAGCTCTTTTGATGCCGTTTGGCCCTGCCACCAACAGTCAACGGCAACTTTTATTGGTCGGTGGATTCATAAAATGTCATAAAATACGTGCCAATTTTTTAATAACCCAGAGTGGGGAAGCGGCCGGTCACACCTCTGAGAAGCTGGAGCCATAAACGAATATCTTGATTTCATAAACAACATAGTATGATTGCTGCGGTTCATAAAAACCCAACTAAGTCTGGTGCAGTTTTAAGTGCTTTTACCGAGGGGAAAAAGTGGGAGGAATTTGAGTCAGCATTGATTGTTTCTGCACTATTTTTATTTTTCCTCAAATCTCTCCCAACAAATATCTGTTTTCCAGCCGGCTGTTTTAACATGCAACGTCGCTCTTTTCCCCCCTCAAGGCAGATCACCTCACTCGGAATGGCGTCTTCAGTGATGGATGGAGTTGGCAGGGCCGTTGTGGGAGTCTGGCGGGCGCACACGGCCCTGGACGAGTCGGACGGCGCCGAGAGCTCCCCGGAGGCCCCCGACCGCTTCCGCAAGCTCCGGTCCTCGTCCTCCCTCAACTCCCTGCGGATGTCGCTGCGGAAGCGCCTCCCGCTGCGCGCCGTCCAGGCCAACTCGCTCCCGGAGGACCCCACCTGGGAAACCCTGAAGGAGCAGCCCAAGACCAGCGCGGTGCGCAAGCTCACTCGCAGCGCTCGGAACTCCATCAGTGGGGTGTATCAGGTGGGCGGTGACGTCGCGGATCCTCGCTTACTCGGTTGTGATAAAGGTGCAAGTATTGTTCTCCTCATGTCTTTTTCTCATGTGTGTGTGTGTGTGTGTGTGTGTCGCCCAGAGGCTGCAGAGAAACAGGCAGTTCTCCCGGGAGGAGTGTTTGGTTGAAACGCCGGGTCGGGCGTGCGACGGGGAGGAACCCGCCGCGTCAACGGCCCGCACGCCGCGGCGCACACCCGGCCGAGCTGCGACGCCCAGGCGCACCCCGAGAGCAGGGGCCACCCCGGGGCGCACCCCGGGTTCCAGGGGCGGGAAGACCCCAGAGGCGGGCGTCCGCGGCGTGAGGACGGGGGGAGGCAGGAGGCAGCTGGTTCGCATGGCGGCGCTGCGGAGCCCTTTTGCGTCCCCCAACACCCAGAACCAGAGGCTGTGAGTCAAAAGCGCGGCGACGAGCTGCATCAGGAACGACGCGGCTTCGCTTATTCATTTTTTTTCCCCCTGCACTGACAGAAAGTTTGACCGCGACCTGGAGTCGGTTTCCAGCGGACTCCGGCGGCTCAAGCATCTGTCCAGGGCCTTTGATGACATCATCGGCCGGGACGACAGGTGAGGCCTCTTTGTTTTGAGTTGAATGTTTGAACATAACGCCGGACGCGCGGGAGACGGCGGTCACGCGGTTTGATTTTTGTTTTGCGGCGCTGAGTAATAAACGAGGTGAAAGGGAGCTAGATACGGTTTTACTGTCTGTGTGTGTGCGAGGGTGTGTTTGGCCCGCGCGTGAATGAAACTGTTGTCTGGACTGGAGGAAGCCGTTGGTCCGTTTTCTTCCCCACCCATATTCCGCATAAATGAGGCTACAGAGTCGCATAACTGCCTCCCTCACATTCCCACCCAAAGAATCCCAGCGTGACATGCAGCCTGTGGGTCCCCAGACTTCCTTCCCTTCCCCCCACACACACACGCACACACATTCCTCCCGCCTCGGTTTCAAACCGGGTCTGGTATTCCGATAAGGAGGGACAGTAGAGGGGAGAGCGTGGAAGGGGAGTGTCTTTCGGGAATTGGAGCCAGATGAAGCAGGGGGGAGAAAGTAGCTCGGAAGAGCCGGGAATATTTTTTTGCATCACTTCCTGTTTTGACATTCAAACTGCCGAAGTCTGACCCGGCCACAAAGAAGAAAGGCACATGAACGGGCGACCTCGCACGTTAACCGCGAGCAGCTGCTGCGCTCACTGTGTGTAAAGCGTGTGCTTTTGGGAATTTCAACACAAATTTGTTTCCCTCCTACAACAGGCGCTTCGACTATTCCCTAATTATGGATTAGGGAAGAAGGTAAATTGGTCCCAGTCAGCAACCAAACTAAAAACACGCTGATTTTTGTGACATGAAAGTGCTCGGAAGAGCTCACCCGCCTGCATGCTGGTGCATGTACTTGTATGTGTGTGTGCGTGTATGACAGTGTGAAAGCCAGCAACGTTCTTCTCTTCCTCTTTAACAAAGTCTGCCTCCCTCCTTCCTTCATTACTGTTATGGCTTTGTTCATCATCAGTTCCTGAATACTTAATAACATGTGCCATGTGGCTGCACATCTGAGAAAGACTTAATAGAAATGGATGAATGGAGGTGTATTTTGCACGTTACAGTAACACAAAAGCATGAAACAAATCAAAAATAGTCAAAACGATTGAAAACAATATCATGAAAAGGAGAAGGGAGAAGCATGATCTTATTTAATCCTACCCCTTCTCCGTCTCTCAAACTGCTGATGATTGGATAATCCATCAGTTCACTTCCTGTTTCTCATCAGTTCACTTCCTGTGTCTGAAATTTAAAATAAAAAGAACCCTGCAAAAGAAATGCAGAATTGCTTTAAAAAAAACCCATCTAGATGCATTTTAAGGGATGTTATTGTAGCTCAACATTCCCTTTTATTTTGTCATTTGTTATACGATAATACCGAGACTGCAGATAAAAATCATTAAGTGCACAATCATGCTAACAAAACTGTGGACCTTAAAACTTTAAAACTGTGTCTGACCCTTACTGTTTATACGTCCTGCAGCACCAAAGCAAAGGGGCGCTCGGGCGGAGCCGTGATGAGAAAGTTGGACCCGAGCGGTAAACTCAGCAGCTCCAACCTGACCCGCCGAGCCAACCGCCTGTCAGACGCGCTCGGGGGCTGGGCCCACACGGCTGTGAACACCGTCCGCAGACCCAAATGAGCTACGTTGCGCGCGCGCGTACGCCAAAACAAAGGACCTTTGTAGCCACGTTTCCTCATTTATTACCGCTGTTACATTTATGTTTTAGCCAGAACGTAGCAAGGATACTGGGAGAGTGTTAACGTGGCAGCGTGTCTTGTTTAGCTGTGTTTTGTGTAATGAGCAGTACGAGTAATTTGTTTTTCCGATTGTTTACGCGTCTCAGGTTAGCTGGTTGTGGGTTTAAAAAAAAAATACCCTCACTGTTGCTACCAAAGGGATTTTTCTATTGGGATGTTTGTACCCATCTTAGCTGCATCAAACTAATGTATTAGTTGCATTTTCAAAATACTAATTTTACTAATCTCACTTTATATCACTTTGTTTTGAAACTTTTTTTTTTGTGGCTAGTGTCTACTTTAACGCGTCTACTTTAAATAAATTGTTGCACGACACCAAAATTGTACCTTCAGAACTAACTAAATATTGACAGCGGGGAGATGCATTTTCCTCCATTTATTGTGCATGCAATGATGTTACTAACGTTTGCTATAGCCCATTTCCAATGTCATTTCGTTATGCCAAAAGATCAAGTGTATTTTCTATAAAAGGGGACTATTTTTATACATGTATATATATAGCCGAGGCAGTATTTGAATGGGGATGTAGTTTTTCATCTTTCTTTAAGCTAGGGGCAGGCACTTGTAGAGGCCTGTGGATGATTAATGTACCAATACTGTACACATAAATCATTTGATAACGTGACGAGGAACCTGTAATGGCTCATTACCTGCTAATGACATTATACAGACGTAGCCAGGAGGCCGCTGCTGGGATGGCCGTCAAGCAATGCATTTTTCTCTCTACTATAGCCATGTACTGGCATCACCCTGAGATAAAGGGAGATGTTATGTCAAAATGTGAAGAAAAAAAACCTGTACAATAAAACCTGTGAGCATCAACAACCACAAAATCCTGCCTGTCTTCTTATTGTTATTCCGAAATTGTGCGAGTTATTCCCCACGAGACTCCTTCTGTACATGGACAAACTACTAGCCATTATGAGGTTGGAAGTTTAGAAAACTCGCAGTTGACACACTCACTAATATATAGCCAACCATTTATGATTTACACTTTTGCAATATTTCACATTTAAATAAGTGGAGCGGGGGCATTGAACGGGGCTGAGATTTATTTATTTTTTTTAGCTACTTTGACAACAGCTCCCCCGCGCGGTGTGTCAACGTCGCAGCAGCGCAGACGAGGCTCGCTCGGTTTGTCCCTTGCTCCCACCCGTCGTAAACCCCACGCCTCGCCGGAGACGCTCCTCCTCGCTCTCTCCGGCTTTGTACCCATTGCTGAGTCCACGCCGCGGCTGCTTTCTGTAGGAAACCGGGGCCGATAAACGCCGCCAAAATGGCTCTCCACGTTCCCAAAGCTCCCGGCTTTGCCCAAATGTTGAAGGACGGCGCCAAGGTGAGGTCAAAACAGCGCGTTAGTACGCACGGCTAGCTTTTTTTTGTTGGCGCATGGTGGCTAGCTAGCGCGCTAGCTAGCGTTAGCCGCTCGCTCGCAGTCATGTGGGAGAGTTCTCGAAGGATGTCGGGCCGCTCGGAGCCGCCGCACCTGGGCGTGTTGTGGCGGACCGCGGGGCGGCTTTTCCTCGCCTGCCGACGGGCCCCCTCCAAGCACGTCACCGCGCTGCTAACGTAGATACGTTAGCCACAGCCGCGGGAACGCTGCTTGTGTCGTTTTAGCCACAAAACTTTTGATAGCTTAATGCATTTTACTCTCGTTGGTGATGTTGGCCCAGTTGCCACTGCAGTTGTAAAGCATTGACCTTAATGGCATCACAGATCACTCAATTAATTAAACTCTGACGTCAAACACATGCTTTTTTTTAAAGTGATATTTAACGTTTGATGTGATTGGCGTAAAAAAAAAACCCTGTCACATGAAAAATATCATAAGCCACTCTTGAATGAATCATCCATCTTGAAAGGAGGAGTTACATATGCTCATTTACTTTTGGAAAAAGCCTTAAATTAACTTAAAACAACTCGTGAAACCCATCCTGGTCAACTTTCACATGGTTTTACTTATAAATAGTTGCACAAATACCTCATGTATATGATTATTAAATCCATTAAAATGGCAGAAGGTTTGACCCTCCATGGGTTGAGAAGATAATTTAGTAGTATTGTCATGAACAATGGTACGGTAAAGGGGTTCTGCAGAATAACCGCGCCGATTAGATGCATCACTATTTGTTGTAGATCATGACATGAATGACAAGCACAAGATGACTAGAACGACATGATGAGTAGGATTATCGACAATTGACCACCAGCTGGATCACATCGAAAGTCGGTGGTCTGTCAGGAAGTGTCTGCAGCAGTTTGCCAGGTGTAACGCGCATGAGCTGCACGAGTGTATGACATCTTACAGCCTAATCAAAGCCTGGTTGCTATATTGATATCGCCACCAAAGCGAAAAAGGTTTGCATTCGCAGCGTCTAGACATGGCCATTCATTTCAGTGGCATCAATGTTAAGTAAAAGCTTGACGTTGTTGTTGTTTTTTTAAAGTACTAGCTGGCAAATGACAAATTTAGTTATATGAATTTAATAAAAAAGCCCCTATCTGATCATTCGAGTAAGAGTTGTATTGGCCTGTGTGACGCACTGAATTAAGGCTGAAAATAGTGAATAATAAAAGACAGGACTTTACCATTCGTCTGTCCATGGCCTCAGCATACGGCGCCATGCTGTCATTTCTGGTACGTTGTGTGCAGTTAACTGTTTCTGCCCGTCATTTAATATTGTACAAAATATTTTTATGGCCAAACAAATGGCCGTGTCAATAAAATGACACTACAAAATGTAGATTTAAGAATTATTTTTCATGTTATCTTTGATGATTAAGCTGGTCATCAAGAGGGTGAGACAAAAGGAAAGGGCCATCCCGGTGCTTTTGAGCTATTTGATATTTGAAATAATATTTTGGACAGACATTTACAACATCTATATATGTTTCCTCAGCACAACTAGACGATTTTAATTTACATAAGTGTGTTTTTGTATTTTTGGCCTGGGTTATTTAAAATTTCGTGGTCGGAACAAAATCCCCTCTCCAATTCCAGAATGTCCCATAATCGGGACGGACACCAATGCTCGTATTTGCTTCAACGCTAACGAAAAGTAACGTGTCTCGTCGAATGTCACACCGGTTGAGCCATTATCATGTGGTCTTTTGCAGCACTATTCAGGGCTTGAAGAGGCCGTTTTTCGCAACATTAGAGCCTGTAAGGAGCTTTCTCAGACCACACGCACAGCCTATGGGCCAAACGGTAAGAACTCTCCTCCAACACCCCAACATATTAGTTCTGAAGTCTGTAGAGGTATTTTGCATAACTTGGGGGGAAAAAAAGAAGCTGAAAAAAATCATGCCTATAAATCCTTTCCAGGTATGAATAAAATGGTCATCAATCACCTGGAGAAGCTATTTGTCACCAACGATGCCGCAACAATCCTCAGAGAGCTCGAGGTGTGGAAACGCAACATTCGCGTGCCAATATGTTGATGCCGCGGCCGGTGATGAGGCAGGGAGTCTCACGCGTCTCTGGAATCGTCTCACAGGTGCAGCATCCGGCAGCCAAGATGGTCGTGATGGCGTCCCACATGCAAGAGCAGGAGGTCGGGGACGGAACCAACTTCGTCCTGGTGTTTGCTGGAGCCCTGCTGGAGCTGGCTGAGGAGCTTCTGAGGATGGGCCTGTCCGTGTCAGAGGTAATCAGACGCACCCATTTTGTGACAGCTGGACTGTGTGATAATTAAAAGTAAAATCATGTAATAGAACCACTCGCACCGGCTTCTCTGCCCTGTACCAAGCGCCGCAGCTCTAGAAATTCACGTTCTCCGCACACATCGGCTGGGACAGTAGTTGCTTCTTTAGAAATCTGTCGAAGCGAACATTTTTTTTTTTGCACCCCAAAGAAAAGAGCCGTGAACCCGCTCCTCTTTGCCGCAGGTGATTGAAGGCTATGAGAAGGCGTGCAAGAAGGCTCTGGAGGTCCTGCCGGACTGCGTTTGCTCGTCGGCCAACGACCTCCACGATATAAACGAGGCCACATCCCTCATCCGCACAGCCGTCATGAGCAAACAGTACGGCAACGAAGACTTCCTCGCCAACCTCATCGCGCAGGCCTGTGGTGAGTCAGCGGACCCGGACCGCAGTGCAGCTGGGAAGCTTTTATTTGTATCATTAATCAAATTATTTTAGGAGTTCTTTTTTTCAAAAAAAAAATTCTGTGACCGTCTTTTGTATGCCTTGTTTGTGCTGCAGTCTCCATCTTCCCAGAGTCTGGTAATTTCAATGTCGATAACGTCAGAGTGTGCAAGATCTTGGTAGGTAACCTTTAACCTTCGGCCGAATGACTTCTTTTTGTTTTGTGTGTTTTTGTTTTCTGAGCTCAGAGTTGATATCCATGGTGTTTTTTCAGGGTTGCGGGGTGACGGCGTCCTCCATGCTACATGGGATGGTTTTCAAAAAGGAAGCGGAGGGGGACACCACGTCCGTCAAAGACGCCAAGATTGCCGTCTTCTCCTGCCCCTTTGACTGCACGGTCACAGAGACCAAGGTACCGTCGCACTTCCCCCTTCTGTCGCGCTTAAGAGGTT
>CAAKHG010048812.1:0-10945 GCA_901007715.1 Dactylopterus volitans | reverse complement strand
CACACGCGCTCGCGCGCGTGCCGCTCGCCATATTTGTGTTACCGCTCGCGGAAGATGTTTCTAATTTAATCCGCAGACGGCGCTCCAGGCAGCAGGGCATCAGGGATTATTCCATTAGGAGGAAAGGGCCGGATCGTCGGACTGTCAGAGCCTCGTCTTCGCAGGTCGCTGCGGAACACAAGCGAGGTGTTTGTTTTGTTTTGTTTTGTTTTGTTTCGATGTTTGTCATGCAACAATAAAAACTTTAAAAGCTGCAATAGCCAGTGTTGTGTATGATGGCGGCGGCGCCGAGAGTTGCCGGGCAACGGCAGCTTCTATGGACGCCGGCGTGTTTAAAAGGAGCCGCTGTGACAGTAGCCATGAACCCATTTTTACCCCCGTTTTTTTTTTTACTTTCTCTCTTCCTGGCTTTCTCCGTCGACATCCTCTTCTCTCATCCGCCGTGACGTCGTCGGTGCGGAGAATTCCGAAGCTAGCATCTTTCAGGGAGGTGCGACCCGATTAGCCCCGAGTTCCATTGCGCAGCGCGGCAGATCCGCTCCCATCAGAACGAGCCGCAGACGGTTCTGTGAAAGTGAGACGGCTCCTCGTCGCTGCTTTAATAATCATCCGACGCCCGCGGCTCCAGAGATCGAACATGGCTGCGGCCATCAGGCTCTGAGCGTTTTTTTTTGTTGTTGTTTTTTTTTTAGTGTCTTATAACGGCTTCTCGTTCTGGTTTTTAAAGACTCCTCGGTCTTGTCCAGACGCAGCGGGCAGCCGTCCTCAATGAAAAGTCCCCATAAAACCGAGAAGCTGCGCGCTTCCTCCCCGCCGCTTAACCGCAGCCAAAATTAGCCGGCGAGCGCCGAGAGAGCCGAGCCGCGGTCAGGGACACGGACTCTGGGCTTCTGTGCGGCAGGTGGAACCGAACCGCGGGTCCACGTGAACGACCACCGGTGGGCGCGGCACTTTTAAACCCGCTTTCGCTTTTGTTTAACAGAAACATCCAGATTTCATGAAGCCGTATTATGCTTTTTTTTTTTTGGTTTTCCATCAGGAAAAAAAAAAAGTACCAGCTACCACGTTTTTAGCACCTTCTCTCCGCTGATTGGTCGTCAACGCGTCATCAATGCGTTTCACGCACGGAATAAGCGGAACAGCGCCAAGCAGTGTCCGGCCATTTTTAAACAACAAGCTGTTGTGGCGTGATGCATTCGATATCGCCCATTGTTTCTCTCTTCTTCTTCTTTATCATCTTCTTATCGTTTATCGTTTATAACGACCGGTTACACTGAGGTGGCACTATCGTCAAATGAAAAAAAAAAAAACGACCCCCCCAGGAGAGAGAGTGGAGCGGAGTAGAGCCGGTACCACGCAGTAGAAAAGCACCGCGATACATCATCATTACATATCGGATGCTTCATTCAAACAAAAGTGGAAGTGGGTTTAAAGTTCCTTCTCCATCTCTGGTTTGGCCGCCCATCCAGAGTGCATCCACGGAGGAACGGCTTGTTTACGTTTGCCCCCCCCCTTGCAGGAAACGGAACGGCTTAAGGACAATGGCGCCGTGGACGCCGACTCGTGAGAAAGACGAGAAGGGAGAGGCAGAGAACCCGGCCAGGAAGCGGCGGATAAGAACCGCGGAGAATTGTCTCCTTTTCCCCGTTTTGTCCTCTGAAGGAGGTCCATCTCGCGCCGGCCAAGCGCAGCTGCTAATTCCAATAAACAAAGAGTGTTGGCTTTTTTTTTTTTTCCCCCCGCAAACGGGAAAAAGATGAAAGACTCCAGAGCGACTGCACAGATGCGGATTGTGCTGGATCACCTGCTGGATGATTGTGCCGGATCACCTGTGGAGCTTCACCGCGCCGTCCTCGCGTCATACCGGCCGCACGTCTCAGATAAGGTTTATGACGGCACCTCAAAAAAAAAAAAAAAAAAAAAACAGGACCATGGCCGAAGACGGCTCTAGTTCAACAAAAAAAGAAAAAAAAAATCCAATAAGAGTTGAATAAAGAGTCATAACACGAGCCACAAAGGAGAGGCCGCCTGTGATGAGCTGCCAGAAACTGTTGTTGTGAGTGTAAAAGGCCGCCGCCGCCGCCGCCGCCTTTGATTGGTGATGACGGAAGGAGAAGACGCGGCGGCGCTAGCCAAAACATCTCTGCACACGTGATGAGAGACGCTCTGTAATTCCTTGCTTTGGTCGGACCGTCGCTCATCCTCCCCCTCCTCTGACATACACACACACACGCACGCACACACACGTGCACACACGCTCCCATAATGGCTGACTCCCGCTGGGGGAGGCCGAGGTAATGTTGGACTGCAGGAGCACACACACACACACACGAGTGCACACGCACACACACACACACGTGCACACACGCATCCAGACGGGACGTCCAACTCTGCAAATAAGAAAAGAAGTGAAACACTTGTTGCTCATTTTTAATAAACGCAACATCTAATTCATGCCAGATTAATATTTGGAACGGCGGCGAGTGACTGGTGGAGCTTCACTTGCGTCACTAAGAACTTAAACCAGCATCACTAATAACTTAAACTAGTGTCACTAATTACTTAAACTTGTGTCAATAATAACGGAAACCAGCGTCGCTAATAACTTAAACTAGCGTCACTAATAACTTAAGCTAGTGTCACTAATAAGTTAAACTCGTGTCAGTAATAATGGAAACCAGCGTCACTAAAAACTTAAACTCGTGTCAATAATAAATTAAATCAGCATCATTAATAACTTAAACCTGTGTCAGTAATAACGGAAACCAGCGTCACTTATAATTTAAACTAGCATCACTAATAATGTAAACTCGCGTCATTAATAACGTAAACTAGTGTCACTAATAACTTAAACTAGTGTCAGTAATAACGTAAACTAGCGTCACTAAAACCTTAAACTAGCGTCACTAACAACTTAAACTAGTATCACTAATAACTCAGTCATGTACGTGAGTGTGAAGAAACCAAACAGCCCAGCAGGGGTCTATTTCCTGTTAGTGCAGCAAGAGAAGCTACAACAAAATGCACCTTTCATACGCTCCAACGACCACACACACACACGATCACACACACACACATACACACACACACACACGCACAGCCATACAGGCACGGGGGTGCTAATTTCATGGAGAAAGACCTCCGGTGTTGCCTGAAAAGTGCGAGCTGGGACACCGTTGCCCTCTGAATTAGCCACACTGAACCTGTTAACCTGGACCACACACACACACACACACACACACACACACGCACGCACACACGCACGCACGCAGGCACACTCACACGCAACTCATGTGCACTGAATGATAATTCCGGCTCATCATGTGACTGTTGTCGGAGTGAACAGCTGCTCGGGCCAAAACTCATCTATCTTCCGCAGGAAGCTATTGGTCAACAAAGGTAATGAAAGCGTTGTTCTTGTCTTGTTGACCGTGACTGTCTCTTCACACACACACACACACGCAACCCCACTGACAAACATGCGTGTGTGTGTGTGTGTTTGCGTGTGTTCGCTCAAGGTCATGGACCTCTTTTCATAAAAGACGGCTGCCTCACTCCCACACATTCGGTTTCAGCTCCTTATCAACAAAAGCCGCCTGGCTGTAAACACTGCGTGTGTGCTCGCTCGCGCGTGCGTGTGTGTGTGTGTGTACATGTGTGTGTGTGTGCTCGCTCGCGCGCGCGCGTGTGTGTGTGTGCGGATACCGAGAGTGTTGTGAAAGGAAGACAAGCCCATCATGAGATGCAGCAACAGTCGGAGGTCGCTCTGGTTTGACCGTTAGGTCCGTTAGCGGCGTGGTCCGTTAGGTGCGCTCGAGTCGCCACGCGGGGACGAATCAAACGGCGGCGCGACGCTCAAACCATCGCGGGCGGGCGATTTATAGCCGGCGCTCACTCGTCGGAGGTGCTGCTAAAACGAGGAGGCGCAGATACGTCGGAGACGTCAGCCTTGATCCCATAAGTCCGGCGGCCCTGTCAGGCTGAAGAATGGGAGTCGGCCCCGGGTTATGAAGTAGTCAGGGCCTCCACGTCCCCATAAATTACACTCGTTACAAATACAATCCTGCGGAAACGGGCAGAGGAGCCCGGCTTCTGCTCACCAAACACGCCGATAAAAGCTTCGGCCTGCACACTGTTAACGATGCCGGCTCCGAGATAATGTCAGGAGTGGAGGCTCCAGCTGAAAATAAGCAGGTTTTAACACTCTCGGGTTTCAGCTCGGGCCTGAGACAGTTTACCTCCACGTCCTTGAGGGAGCCTTTGATGCTCGCCGCCTCCGCCTTTGCCGCTCGGTAGCAGACAAAGATGTTTGTGTAGGACTTTCCGCTCCTTTCTCCCGGCGAATGTGGGCAACCCGTATATTTAACCCCCTACCCCCCGGCCCCCCTTTTCTTCTCCCGGCTCGCAGTTTAAACTGATACCATCGCGAGGTCACTCATGCACGCCGCGCCTGGCGGCCCCGCTCACGCCGCGGCGCGCGATCCGGGGCGGCTTGGCAGGCTCCGCTCTTCACGGCACATCAGCGAGACCACTTTGCTGCGGTGGCTGTGGGCCGCAGGTGCGGGCCGGGCCTCCGGACCACCGCTAACGCCGGTCTCAGTGGGGAAAGCGAAGGTCTTGCTGGTCCGACCGGGGGAGCTGGACCCCCCCCCACCCCGCACGGGGGGGTCACCTCCCCTGAACTGCTACGGACCATTTGAATGGGATTTGTGCAGTAAGTGTAGTCGTGTGTGCTCAGTCGAGCGACAGGGACCGAGGCAATTTTCAGCTAAGGTTGGTTTGAGGTTCATGATTGGCAATGTTGGACCCCAGGAGGAGGGATTTCATCGAACTCTGACAGGTTTTGCTTTTTTCATTGTTTATTTTTTAACTTAAAGGGTCCCCAAACTTGTTCCTGTGAGGGCCACATAACTTTTGCCCTCTCTGATGGTGGGTCAGTTTGTAACAGACAAAGTGTGACGATCACAGGGGAGCCTTAACATAAAAAAAAATATTGTTTTCCAGAGAGCCACACACAACCAAATAACCCTTTCCGGGTTCTTCACAGAAAAAAAAAAATCAGTAAACAAATAATAACACTATTAATTAAATAAATAACAACCAAATAACCCTCTCGTGGTTCTTCACAGAAAAAAGTCAGGAAATAAATAATAACACTATTTATTTAAAAAATAATTTACCTCCTAAAAATGGGTTGTCCTACATTTTTGTCACGCACTGTATATGACAAAAAAAAAAAATCAAAATCAAAATGCCTTTCTGGTATTGCTCAGGGGGCGGGGCCAAATGTGGAGGCGGGCCGTAAGTTTGGGGACCACTGACTTAAAGGATAGTTTTGGTGAATAAATGTATTTTTTTCTTCAACATTCTTTCAGTTTGTCCAGTCAAACACACTCACTGACGTCTTTATTAAGTCCACCTTGCTAACAATAAGAGGTCTCCTGCTGCTGCCGCCCCTTTAGCTTCAGGGTTTCAGAGATGCTCTCCTGCTTCCTCGGTTGGAACAATGGTTCATTGAGTAACTTGTCTTTCTATCAGCCGGAACCAGTCTGGCCATTCTCCTCTGACCTCTGACCTCAGGCATTAACAAGGCATCTTCTCCCAGAGAACTGACCATCACTGGATGTCTTCTCTTTGTGGGACCATCCTCTGTGAACCCTAGAGATGGTTGTGTATGAGGACCCCAGTAGATCACTGCGACACTCCAGTACCGGGTCGGCCTTTTTTGGAACCCCGGGAGATCAGCTACCCAAAAAAGGGGAGTAGAGTAGAGTAGAGTAGAGTAGAGCAGAGCAGAGTAGAGTAGAGTAGAGCAGTGGAAAAGCACCATAAATCTCAGGGGAGACAGAAACCCGCACTGTTGTAACATTGTTTGACCAGACAACTGTACCATGTCTAAAGCCATTTAAACCGCCTTTCTTCCTCATGCTGATGCTGGCTTGGACCTCAGCAGACCCTCATGACCACATCTACATGACTAAATGCGTCGAGCTGCTGCCACGTGATTGGCTGATGAGATGTTTGCACGAATGAGCAGTTTCACAGGTGCACCTAATAAAGTGCTCCCATATGAGAGCAGAATAGTGAAGTTGACTGTGTTCATGATGGTTTTGTGATTATGAGGCTGAGGACTTGAGTTGTGGAAGAGTGAAGCCGAGGAGGTGAGGTGGTGAGGTTCTCACTTCCTGCCGCTCGCCGCGTCAGCGTAGCCGCTGGCTGCTAGCATTCATTTTGTCGAATCGTCCAGATGTTGATGGTCTCGGACTCCAATGAGAGGAAGAACCAAAAGTCAAGGCAGCGGCGGACGTCCTTATCGAGCGCCACTCCGACGCAAGGCAGCGACTCAGGGTGCACGAGAGGCATGGAAGCACAGAATGAAATAAGACATAAAAAGATCGAGGAGGTATTAAAAGACCATTAAAGGGAAGCAAAATCGGGCAAATAAAGCTGCTTTCGCCCTGCTTGGGTTGGACCCTGAACTGAGGTCTGGATGCCCCTTCATGTACAAGTCAGTCACAGATGCATTCAGGTGCAAGACCGTTTATTTGCTCGTTGGATAAGTCGTAGGATTTCAAATGGGACTTTCTGGACACACGGGGAACCGGTGTGGTGATTTAAGGCGGACGGGCGTAATGTGCAAGCGCTCCCGCTCAGAAGACTGTGGACTTGTCTGATGCAAACAAAAACGACGACACGATAATCCACTCTGCAGAAGATGAATTCATGAACAAGCTCATCTTTATCTTGTTTATTCTTTTTTTTTGTTTTTGTTTGTTCAGCACTGATTTCTAATTCGTTTCTCCCAATTTTCAGTGTTTCAGTAGAACATTTTGGGCCATCTAAACAGTCATTTTCAACACATTTTTCCAGTGAATGTAAGTTACTGCAGCCGAGCTGTGTGCTATCAGCGTGTGTATGATTAGAGATGTTACGATGTTATTTAGTATTCCATAATCTGAGCATGTAGATGTTGAACAGAAGAGGCCCAAGAATGGACCCCTGAGGAGCTCCACTCCAGATTTTTGTTTTCCTGGTGTCACAATTAGCGATGGAGAGTAGTTTCTATCTTGTGAATGTGGTTTGAACCAGTTTTTGCGCAGTTCCAGAAAAGCCCAGCGACTTTTCCAGTCGGTCGATGGTAAAACCAGGTCAGGTCTTTTTTCGGTTCGCGTTAGAACATGGTTCCGTCGCCGTCTCCCTCTGTCTGGCGTCTACATCTGTTTTTCCCTTCAAACAATGTTACAACAGTGCGGGTTTCTCTCTCTCCTGAGATTTATGGTGCTTTTTCACTGCTCTACTCTACTCTACTCTGCTCTGCTCTACTCTACTCTACTCTACTCCCCTTTTTGGGGTAGCTGATCTCCCGGGGTTCCAAAAAAGGCCGACCCGGTACTGTGAGGTACCGAAAGGCTGTGTGAAAAAACACTGCAGCCCACTGATTGGCCAGCCAAACCATTGTTGGTTTGTTTTTTGCTTTCAAGGATCACCAGAAGGATCAGGCCGTGGTCGCTTGAGGAGGCGCAAACCTTCCTCACCACTCTCCTCCGCCCTCTTTTCTGATTATTGTTTTACTACGTGTATTTCTATGTGGCACTGAAGATGAGGAGTCGCTGTAATGGCCAGGTACGCTGAGGTGGTACTATCCTCTAATGGAAAACCACCCCCAGATAAGGTGCCAAATACCAAGAGCAAGTAGAGTAGAGTGGAGCTGGTAGTTGAGACACGACTAATGCGGCTTTCAACAGGAATCCCAGACAATTTACATAAAACTGGGATGGAATTCTCAATGGAATTCTCCCAACACGTCCATTTCAACAATTGCTGATTGGGGGGGAAAGTGCCTTTTTTTTTTGTTTTCATTTCACAGGCTTTGTTTTTCCTCGTGTGCTGCAGGAAGACAATGTGTGTTTGAGACTGCGGTTTCTCCGAACCGACTCTCAAAGCCTTTCAAAGCATTCCAAGGCTTCAGTAGCCTGGGCTGTCGGCCCTTCCGCCTCTGGAAGTCATAAGCAACCTAAGTTGTAGTTTTGCCACATGTCACGGAGCTCTCAAAACAAATTGTAATTCTAGATAGCAGAGCCGGTGAAAGCCGGGCCGCATTCGTCAGGCTGCGTTGCCGTGTTACGGGAACAGGATGCTTGGCAGGGGCCTTGTTTGGAGTCGGGGCCCTTGTGAAGAGCCGGTGTTTTGGGGCTGCGAGCACGCCCGGGCCCGGGTCACCTCCGCAAACAGGCTTTTGATTCGCCGTCTTTGTTCTGCAATCAGAAACGTGTTTCGGTTTGAGCTCCATTAAAAGCATGTCCTGAAATCGGATCCGAACAGGGACGGCGGTGCGGCCTAACTGGAAGCAGATCGCCCCAGCGCGCGCGCGTGTGTGTGTTCGCACGCGCGCGTGTGTGCGCGTAACGTGTGCGGATGCGTGTTACATATCCGCGCCGTGAAACACGAGAGCCCAAAGTGACAGCTACACGTATTCGCCGCGGATGACATCATTCACCCTTCAGACGTATTAATGATTATTTCACTCTCTGCTCCCGCCAAGGACACGCCCACCCACCTCCGGCACACACTTAGCATCGACTTTCCACAGGAAGCAGGCGCTCCGAGCGGCCGCCCACCGCGCCGGCAAGTGCCGGGCAAACGTCTCCGAGGTCTCGCGCTCGGGCCGCGGTGGACGGATGAACGACAGCTCTCGCCTTTTACGACCCGACGCGAAGACCCGCTCGAAATAAACAAGGTGTTAAAGATTTGGCACGTTCGGATCTGCTTTTATTTGCGGCCAATTAGGGAGGCTGATCCGTGATGTCTGTAAAATGGGAGAAGAGCGAGGCCAGAACGTCGTTCCTCCTCAGGCTGCCGCGCAGAAATCGCAGTCTCCATATTTTTTTTTTTTTTTCACGTCATTACAGAAGCTTCACAATCAGGCCTCCTGGGAAAGTGAGCGGAGAAATGTCGATGCAGCACATGCAGAGAAGAGCTTCCAGATGTGAGATGTCAGCATCAACGACACTCAGTGAAGGGTGTGTGTGTGTGTGTGCGCGTGTGCGTGCGTGTGTGTGTGTGTGTGTGATTGATGGCTCCTTAGTGTGAATGAGAACATCAGAAAAAGAGAAAATAATCTTCATTTCAATCCTAACCTGTGTTTGTATCTCCGGAGACATGTTTATTTGTGGACAGCTGGTCTGCACTTGTGAGTGTGTGATTCTGTGTGTGTGTGCGCGCGTGAGAGACACACACACACACACACACACTCGCGCACACACGTACATGCGTCCTTTAATCGCAGACATTTACGAGGTTGCCTCCGCATGTTGAGAACAAATGTCAGCAATGTCAAGATTGAGCCACACCGGATTACAGTCAATGCAAATCTGCTTTTATAGGCAGTTGCAATGTAATACTCTATATGCCAGTTATAAATACTACCAATGAGAGTACTTTAAGGCAGTTTCACACATGACTAATTACACTGCTATATACTAATTAAACATACCACCAACTATGCCTCTATATACTACTTTTACTACTATTTCACTGCTGTATACTAATTATACATACTACTAATAATAGTACTGCTTACTGATTATACATACTACTACTTATACATGCTAGTATTAATACTACTACATACTATTTATACAAGCTACTAATTATACTGTTTCATACTAATCATACATACTTATTTTTATACAGCTGAATACTAATTATACATGCTGCTAATTATATACCTGAATACTAATTATAGTACTATATACTTGTGGAAATGAATAGTGTTATAATTGTACATACCACCAATTATAGTGCTATATACAAATTGAAAATGCAACTAATGAACTTACTGTTTATTAATTATACATCCTACTCATCATGTTACTAATTATAGTGCAGTATACCAATTATACTGCTGTATACTAATTATAGATATGACTAATTATAGTACTGCATACTGATTATACATACTATACATGCTAACAGTTATACTACTGTATACTACTTATACATGCTACCAATTATACAGGTGATATAGTACTATATACTTGTTACAAATTCATCAACTTGTGCTACTGTATACTAACTGTGCATGCTAGAAATTATAGTACTATATACAAATTAAATATATATATATATATACACACACACATATATATACACACACATATATATACACACACATATATATACACACATTATGCATACTACGAATCATCCTACTACTTTTAGTACAATATACGTGCTACTAATGGTATTACTGCATACTAATTATACATACTCTTACTTATTCAGCTGAATGCTATTATATAACAATTAAAAACACATCTAATTATACATACTGTTACTTATACAGCTGAATACTATTATATACAATTAAAAACACATCAGATTGTACCCCTGTATACTAACTGTGCATACTACTAAGTGTAGCACTGTATACTTATTTAAAATGAAAATAATTATACTGCTGTGAATCAGTTACATACTAACGATTCTAGAACTATCTCGAAATTTAAAAATACAAATGACTATACTGCGATATACTTATGACACATACTTATTACTAGTATTGTGCATGACTGTGTACTGTGTTGGTCTTCCCTGTTTGCAGTCTCCCACTCGGACATCGACAGGAAGGACAGGCGCAGGTCGCCCGGTGTCCCTGTTTTCAATTTGGCCTCGTGGCTGCCTCCTTGTTGACTGTTTGTTTACTTCCTGTTTACCGGCTGCCAGCGCGGCGCCGCCACAGCGGGCTGTTGCTAACGCAAACCCGACGTTCCCGACCGCTGCTAGGTTACGTTAGAAAAACTGGCGGCAAACACACGGGCTTTTCGCTATTTTTAGCAATGTATATTTTCTATTTCGGTAGCAAACAGGAAGCAGCAGCCACCTCGACTGATGTCCAGCCGACTGTCTTCTTCTAACCGTCTTGTTGCACCCTGCGGGACCGGAG
>CAAKHG010048807.1:0-15544 GCA_901007715.1 Dactylopterus volitans | reverse complement strand
GTGTGTGTGTGTGTGTGTATGTGTAGGTGTGTGTGTATGTGCGTGTGTCTGAGTGGTGCCGCTGTTACCACGGTGATCAACAGCCCTGTCGGTCACCTTAGGTTCGTCTTCATGCCTCAGCCTTGGTAACCACGGCAACTGGCCTCGGCATTTAGTAGCTGTGGGTTTATCCATTATCGAGTGTGTCCTCCGGGTGGCTCAGTGAGTGTGTGTGTGTGTGTGTGTGTGTGTGTGTGCGCGCGCGCTCGTATTCAGGAGCATGTCTGTGGGCGTGTGTCTTTTGATCAGGATGTCAGCCTCCGTTCGCTCCGTGTTGGCGGTCCGACCGCCGCTTCCTGCATTCGGCGCGCGCGCCCGTGCTGAGCTCTTTGAAATGAATATTCGCGCGCGTATCGGTGGCTGATTAATGCGGCGCCGCGGCCGCATGCGGGGCCAGCTGCTCACCTGTTGCGTCGCTTTTTTTTAAAAAAAAAGTGTGTTTGATGCATGGAAAGAGTTGCCTTGCTGTGACGGACAGATTATTTGCTGGCATGGAGCGCAAAGTTTGGCTTTATGGGATTTATCCTCCAGTGTTTTTGGACCCCGATGCATTCTGGGGACAGAAGCTCAGTCTTCCATGTTTACGGGACTTGAATTTCCGGTGTCTCTCCCTTCAGCGATCTGACAAAAGCGTTAGCAGGGGTTGGTTTTAGGTCCACAACAGCGTGAACGTTAATTGAACATTTTAAGTTGCTCAAATGTTTAATATATTCCTGCAGTAGCTTCGTGGGGACCTCAAAGTTGGTTATGCCGATTCAGCTACCGGCAAAAACACACTAGCAGAGGATGGTTTCGATCCATCGACCTCTGGGTTATGGGCCCAGCACGCTTCCGCTGCGCCACTCTGCTGTCTGCAGGACAAAGCTGGGAGTCTGGCGGCCATTTCGTGACTGTGAACAGGAGCCAGATGCAGCGATTAAATGATTCAATCATACTTGATAACTCCAAAGTCAAAGATTTTTTTTTTTCCGTTAAGCCGCTATCTACCAAACAGTACCTGCCATTTTACAGTGTTTTAATGCTGGTTGTTTCATAGAAAAGGGCAGCAAAGAATGAGCATTTTTCTTGGTTTCTTTGTTCAATTCTGTGGGCTTAAAAAAAAAATAGCTCAATCACAGCTGTCAGCTAAATTACTGCCACTACTGCTGCCAGCAAGAAGCTCTTATTGTGAAAAGGCATCATCTGGAGATTCAAGGCCCTGTCTATTTTCCGCCCTGATGCACATGAGAAGCATCCGTAGACGGCCATTTTCCCACCATGCCAGCGACGCTTAATGCGCGAGCACCAGCCAAAGCGGCCGCCGCTCGCAGGTCGAGGCCGCCGGAGCCCGGCTGCTCGTGGCTCTTGCATGGTGCCGCCCGCCGTAATCACTCTTGATTGGATTCGACCCCTTCAGCTACACTGAAATGGAATGTATAATTTAAGGTTTTATGGGAATTTTTAAGATCCAGGGTCACGGAATCTCTCAACTTTGTGGACTCGCCGCACAAAGTCACCGCAGCTCCCTGGGAAGTGGCAGGCGAGTCTGTAAGACCAACCAGGTGCCAGTAAAACGCTGCGAGCGGAGGCTGGTCTCGATTCAGCTCATGAAAGAGAAAAAAATAAACCGTAAGTGATACTGGCCAGCAGCAAGAGCGTATTTGCACGGCCCCCTCGCCCCTTTAAAAATGTTATACAGTGCCTTGTGATTTTATAGATTCATATCGTCTTCCAATGCTGCGCATATGGATCCGCTCAGTCAAACACAGATAAAAGGCCATCTATGTGTAAAAGTCGGTCCGTTTGGCTCACTTCTAGGAACCCAGACTCCGAAGAAAGTTGGGTCGCTGCGTGAAAGGTAACTCGACACAGAACGCCGCGTTTTAGAAATTCCCCTCCACCTCAGAGTGGAGCAGAGGTTCCGTCACAGCTCCCGGCCTCTGAGCTTTGTGCTGATAACAGTCTTGGTGGTTCCTCAAGCGGGATTTCCAAACCTATCTGAGAAAAGTGGCCTCATCAGACCGCAGCGAACTCTTCTAATTTACGCCGACCCACCTCAGACCAGCTCGGGCTCAGCGCTGAGGGACGTCTTTCATTTTGCATGGCAGTGGAGGTCAAGCGTGCGTGAAGCATGAAAATATGTCTTTTAACATACATGCAATTTTTTTTTTTTTGAACACGCAAAGCATGCCCAGCTGGTAGAACTGGGCTCCTACGTTTCTCTACTCAAGTACGTAGAGCATTTTCACGCACAGTTATAAGCAGGGAAGATGTCTATTTCGAGAACGCATGAGGCGATGCAGAGGGGAATTTAGGGACGGTGCTATTATTACGCTACACTATACACTTAAATATTAAATCTCAGCTGTATTTTCTCAAGAATTAAGTTGCACAACAATACAGTCATATTATCAAGGGCTGATTTACAGAACTCGGTATTATAATATGTTACAATTGTGAGGTTTTCTTTAAAAGAGGATCATGTCAAAAGTGATAATTAATGTTGAACTGTACTGGGTTTCACTGAGAGGCGTCCCTAATATTTTGTCACCCAAATGCACATGAGTGGGATGACCCAAGTATTAGGGACACGTCCCAGTGTCACCCAATGTAGTTCAAAAGCGTCACAAATGACACTCCCCTCGCTCAAATATGTCAACACCTCTCTCAAACAGATCCAACAAAAACTCAACATCAAATTTCTCCTGAAGGGAGAACTGATTGCAGGGCTGTTGTATTATATTCTATGGTGAACATGCAGTGGTCATAATGTTATGGCTGATCGGTGTGTGTTGCACATAGGTTTTAGGGTTGGGATCAATCTGAGCGTTCAAAGGCAAACACAACGTGAGAGATGGAAATCCGGGGGATCCGCCGCCACCGATCTCAGATGGCAGCCGTTTGCCACCGCTAATTCCTCATTCGCAAAAAAACCCAGAGGTGCGATCGTCAGCGGCGACGGTCACAGTTTACAGCTCTTCCGCGGGCTTCTCATGCAGATGCAGGCGGTCGCCGCGCACGACGGCAGCACTCGCCGGCTTCTGTGACACGGCGCCTGGGTTGCTTTGACGGGCGGACTGGGACGAGAACAAGGCGAAGGGAGAGAGAGGCGGTAAACGCGAGCTGGCGGCACTGCGGCTCGCGTGTCGCAACCCAGCCATCTGCTCGCCGCGTCGGGGGTCGAGTCCCATCCCGACGCCCGGCGGCGGAGTGGCGCAGCGGAAGCGAGCTGGGGCCCATAAACCCAGAAGTCGATGGGTCGAAACCGTCCTCTGCTAGCGCTCTTTCGCCGGCAGATGGTTTGTCTTACGAAGAGCGGGAACACGCCCAGCTTCGTGTTAAGTTGAGCGCCCCGCTTTGGTTTTCCGTGACTCAACCGGCCTTGTAAGTTTTTTTTTTTTCTTTTTTTGTCATTAAGACGCTCAGCCGTCCTCCCCCTCACGCGGCCAGGTGGTAACCGCAGCTCCATGAGGGACCTGCAGACCCTCAGGACTTTATGGGATTTGTAGTGTTTCTGTGTGGCGAAGCGTGGCGTAAACACAACACTGGCGGCATTCTCAACCTGATGGGTTAATCTCCTGTGTATGGCTCTGTGGGTTTTTTTTTTCCCGAAGTGTGTGTGTGTGTGTGCGTGCGTGTGTCGCTGCATTCACAAACAAATTTCTGCGCATCCTTATCAGATGTGTAAAACACCAAAGGCATGCCGGGCAGAAATGTTTATACTCCTGACAAGCCCAAACTGTCTTGTGTACACAGACAGGCGGAGGCTCAAGTATGCGTGTAATATCTCACAAAGGTGTGTACGTGCGTTCAGATACTGCTGCGCGCGTGTGTGTGGGTGTGTGTGTGTGTGTGTGTGCGTGAGTTTCGTGACATGCAAGGAATGGACAAGGTTTATTTTACACAGAGGCACTGAAGTATATTAGAGGAAAATACAAATATGTTACAAAAATATATATAAATGACATAAAGAAAGCATTAAAAGACCAGAAAAGGTAAAGAAAAAAAAACGTGAAAATTGAGGTAAAAATTTAAGAAAAGTTGCAGAATTCGTGTGTGTGTGTATGTGTGTGTGTGTGGTAGACAGAGCAGTCCTGTTTAGTTTGAGAGTCCTCTGTTTACAAAGAACAGCGCAGATAAGCGAGCAGTCCTGTCTCCACAGCTCCCCTCCGTTTCTCTGCCTTCCATCTGCACGTCGCAGATGCGTCTTCCAAGAGGTCACAAAGCGGAGAAGGTCCTGACCCCCCCACACACACGCCCGAGACTGGAGGCGAGAGTCCCCCCCCCTGGCCGCCACACTGTGGTTCAGCCGGTGCTTTCTGGGGGCAAAATTTTGGTGTAAATAGCTCAAAATAAGGTCCGCCGCCACTTTGTGAGGAACCGCATGGCCGAATGACCCCAACAGTTTATCACACCCTCCATTTCGACAGCAAGTCTTAGGGAACCGAAAGAAATCTCAAACAGACGCGGCGCTGAATGCCCGCGGCCGCCGGGCCCTCAAAACCGCACGAAAAGAGTCGTTGTCGGTCAGCTGTGTCTACAAATATCCAGTTATTACTCCAGCGTTCATTTTTAATCTCATGTAAATCATTCAAAATAAAAGTATTTTCGGCCGTCAATCGCCATGCGGCAACAATTGATTTATTTACTTTTTTTTAGCAGCTGCCTGGATTGCGTGAACTTCCTTTAACACATTAGAAACGGAACGCCAAGATTAACACGTTCATTTGACGGCACTAATTTTTTTCATCAGTTAGCGACGGTCTTACGCTGTTGGAAGCAAAAACGGGAAATTCTGTGTGCGTGTGTGTTGTTTTCGTTTTTTTTTTTGTTTCGTTTTTTTTATCCGCAGCATCTTAACACAGCTGCTGCATGGCTGAAAAATGAAAATGAAACAGTAGGACGAAGCAAAGCGATGCAGAAGAGGAACTAAGCCTCTAAAGTCCACAGAGATGAGACATGACCTGCCTCATTCAGTCCAGTGGAAATCAAACCCAAGAGGCCGCTTTTAAAACATCCGTCGTCTGTGCGGCGCTTGTACTGTGGTTGATATTTGCTGTTTTTCTAATGCGTATGCAAAACTTAAATTTGAGGGGCGGGGTCAAAACACTGAGGCTAGCAAAGCGGAGCATTCCCTCCAGCTCTACGCTCACACTCTCCGACGCTGGGCGGCCGTACGGCACATTGTCATTTAGCTTTAGTTTCTACTTGTTTCTCACGTTCCCGTCTCGCGCATCCTCAAAAGCGCCATTAGCGGCGTACCTGGCCATTGGCTCTTAATGGGCCATTTCTGGGTTCCTCCCCCGCCCCCACACAGCTCTCTCCGGGGGTCATTTCGCAATATTGCTGTATTTCTGGATGATTCACCTTGTTTACAATGGCAAACAGGATACTTCCCAAGGCTGAGTGGGGCACGGTGGGGGGGCTCCTAATGGCTCGAAACTAGGTGGCGGCTGTCTGGCAGTGGCAACTCTTAAGTGGCTCTTTCTGTTTTTAAGGCAGCTGCCTGTAAAACCATGTTGGCAGTGGATGGTTTTGGTCCATCGACCTCTGGTTATGAGGTCAGAACGCCCGTCTTTTTGCTTTTTTTTTCCCTATAAGGCGCCCATCCCTACCTCAGAAGGCCCGGGCCTCATCCATCAGGCCACTTTGTAAGCCAAACCATCCGCCAGCAAAAACACACTAGCAGAGGATGGTTTCGATCCATCGACCTCTGGGTTATGGGCCCAGCACGCTTCCGCTGCGCCACTCTGCTGTTGGCTGGCTCAGCCCGGAGAGCTGATCTGACACTTTGGTAATAAAAAAAAAAAAAAACATAGTCAATGTAATACAGCAAACATTAAGCCTTGGATGACCTTCCACCATTCGTGACATCACTATGTTCACACTGTGCATGCAAGTTATGGCGCTGCCTCAAACCTTCGTACCTGAGGGCACCATCTAGAGGGTCGGGTGTGAATTACAGCCACGGGGTTTAAATCAGGAGCTGGTTTTAGAGCCACGTCAGCACGTCGGTGTGAAACGCGAGTACGCCAGAGCGCCACCGGCTTACCAGCTGGTGTCGGGAATGTGCCATTACGTTTTGTTTAGAAAACACAAAGAAGAATTAGGAAGAGGAAGTATAAAAATAAGCTGTCATTGGAACCAGTTTTGAGAGCCAGGAGCTGCTGCTTAGGCGGTCGAGAAGGCAAAGACCTGGCGCCAAGTTAGGCTCTGGCTCCGAACCAGCACTGGAACCAGCTTGGTGGAAAAGGGGTATGTGTGGACTTGACATGCAGGTTAAAACCGACCACAGAAGCCCCAAGATAGCAAGAGAGGACAGAAATACCCGGTGAAACGGATGAAGTGGGTCTAAATGTTGGATGGGAAGATGGGCTGTTTCCTTTAATGTATTTTTTCAGCCGCTTGCTCTTGCTCAGCTGCTAACTAGCTGTCCAACGCCGTCACCGCTGCCGCCCTGACCGACTCACGAGCCGCGTTCATTCCCGTTCTGAGTCCCTTTATAGCAGCTGCATCAACCTTAACGAGACCGCCGCCGCCATGTGTTGTCTGCAGTCCAGGCTCCCAGCGCCGCGATAATTCAATAAGCAAACATTCTGGGCGGAAGTGTTTAATGTTTTCTTGCATTCCTCGCCGTCTTCTCACGCCGCCGCAGCATTTCCTTTCGTTAAAGAAAAAAAAAACAAAACAGAAAGCAACCGTCGCTGCCCCGTTCGGAGGGAAGATTCTCTGCTGTTTACTGCCGTTGCGGTCGATGTTGATGTTGTTGTTGTGGAGGAGCTGGAGAGTCATGCTATGGGGTTTGGGAGCCCAAGACAAAACGCTCTCTGTGGTTTGCCGCGGTGTCATGACACCACAGAAGTATTTTCAGCCCTTTTCTGTCATTCGTCTCTTTTTTTTTTTTTTTTTTTTTTCCCGTGCGAGAGATTCAGCGCTCCGGACGTAAGACAGCACCCATGTTCCTGCCAGAGCTGAAGTGTGGTCATAGGAACCGTGTCAGAGGAGCCCGAGCCCGCTGTAGTTTAGTAGTAAGACAGAAGAGGTGAAGATGGATGGAAAAGTTTAAATAAATGTGGCGGCCTCAATAAGACGTCAACTAACAACAGAGAAAGACTTGTTAATTTGTCATAAATCACCCTGCCAAGACAGCTGTTAAGCTAATTCTAGCGCAGACCCTTGACAGACCAAATATGAGCAAATTCCCCTCAAGTCCTATGATCATGTCGATCCCCAAGGAAATTAATTTCTTTTCGCCGATGCAGCGGTCCGCCTTGATTATTGTCGTCTCAGAGACGCTCCACATGATGGCTTCAGACGGCATCACCTAGGCAACATTTACACCCAAAGCAACGATGCTGTAAACCTTTCTCTCGACCTGTGGACTTTACCCGCCAAACGTGACAGACTGTACAGCGAGAGGGAGACCGGCATCCGCACATGTGTGGTAAAGCCACCAGCAGCCTGCCACGGCCGCCTGACAAATGCATTTTCATCACCGCTTAATTACCTCACCGGCACAAAGGGTTGCGATGCGAATTGTGTATGAAAAAGACAAAAAAAAAGCATGTTTTGTCGCGCCAGGAAAGATTGATTGCGTTTGGAGGCCTCCATTCAGCTCCTCTAATCCATCATAACTTGCGTGAATACTTGAATGAGAGCCCAGTTCATCAGGAGGAAGGGAGGAATGATAGAGGGAGAGAGGAGGAAGGAGGAGACTTGCCAGCCAGAGGGAAAAGAGGGGAGGAGGAGGAGGAAGAGGAGGGGAAACCGCCAGGCTTCAGCGAGAGGGGAAAAGATGAGGTAGGACAAGTATGGAGAGGTCAGAGGTTTTAGTATGAGGTGTTGCCCAGATGAGGGAAGAGGGGAGGAGGCGGAGGAGAGGAGGAAAATAGGCCCTGCGGTTAGAGGTTAGAGGGAGGAAGACGAGGAGGAGGGAGCGAGGGAAAGACGAAGAGAAGGAGGAGGAGGAGGAGGAGGAGGAGAGTAGAAGCTGTTATCAAAGTGTTATTGCTCCCATGCAGTGAGGGAGATGAAAGGAGGCAGGGAGGGAAGATTAGGGGGCGGCCTGGAAATAAAATGTGGGAGTTGGAGGATGGCGGAAGGCTTGATGAGGAAAGGTTTGCCAAAGAGGGGCGGCGAAGCTCAGGAAGATAAGGAGGAAGGATAAACGGACATTTCAGGAGTTTTTTTATTTTTTATTTTTTATTGCTGTTTAGAGGTTAATTAAAACTTAGTGAGGCGGAGGGGAAGCAGCATGGATGGGGGCTTCCCTCCCACTGCAGGGGCCCGGCGCAGCTAAAGCAAAGCTAAAGCGAAACAAAAGGAGTCACATTTTTTCCAATGCGCAGAGCAGACAAAGCCGGTGAGGAAACACGAGCAAGCAGCAAGTTTTAAAAGTAATTAACGTCCCTCATCAGCAATGCATGTTCTTTTTCTGTATCGCTACAGCGGGTGGAGCAAAAAAAAAAAAACTGGAGGGAATGTGGGGAAGAGGTAATGCAGCTGAAGGCAGAGGCCGTTCTCCCTCAAACAGCAACGAGGGGATGTGTGAGGCATAAAGCTAAAAGGGTGTGAGGAGTGATGGGAGGGAGGGAGTGGTGAGAGGGATGGGGGCTGGGGGGAGGGTGGGAGGGAGGAACTGGGTTAATTGGGAGGGATGGAGCAGGCGCTAATGTGCAGGGCGACGGGGAGACGGGGAGGGAGCCCAGAGTTCCATGCGGTGAGTCAGTGGGCAGATATCACAGAGAGGACAGCTATAATCTGGGAATATTTTTTGAGCGAGAGCCTAATGCAGATAATGAGGCCTTTTAGCGCTGCAGGTGTCTTCCTGGGCTTGTCAGTCGTTATGGAGACTCCCGGTGTTAAAACGCTGTAATCTAAGATGGAATCATCATCGCGGTCTTGCTTCCAAATACTTGACTGAATATTTATACACACCCATCAGCCATGAGAATATTACCACTGCATTTCTACCATCGAATATAAAGCAAACGCCCTGCAGGATCCCCTTTTTTTATGCATTGATATGATATTTAATACCACATCAATACCAACATATAACATTAACACCAATTTTTAATTGTTTAATAATTGTTTAATTACTTCATATTTAATAATTGATATTATTCAATTTTCTCTGGGATTTATAAAGTATTTCTGGTCTGATCTGATAAAGTCTCCCTTCAAGGGGAGTTTTATGTTGAATTTTTATTGAATCTATTTGAGAGAGGTGCTGACACACTTTGATGATTGTTATTGGGACTGTGATTTGTGATATGACTGAACTGGGTTACACTGGGAGGTGTCCCTAATATTCTGGTCATCCCACTCAAATGCATAAGGGTGCCAGGGGTTTCGGGACACCGGGATGGGTGCATTTTCCCCTCGAAGCGTGCAAATAGCAATTTTATCCTTTAAAAAGATGACAATGAGCGGGAGTGTCTGCCAGTGTCACCTTGCAAGAGGGGAGACCCTTTTTTTTTTTTGGAATAGTCGGGACCTAACAGCGAAGACTGAGGGAGACATCGAGGGGCGGACAAAGGCAGTCGCCGGAGGGGGGGAAACATGTGTCATGGAGAGAAGGATGGAGCAACAGAAGAAATAAGGCCAACGGCCCCGCGGGGATAAAGCACCAGACGAGATGGAGGCGAGGGCTTTATTGGGAAATTGAGACAACAAGGAGGAAGCAAAGACGGCGAAGTGCGGTGAGAAAGGTGGATGTCGGCATTCAGGGTGGCTCGGAAGAGGGACGGGCGAAGAGGAGGATAGGGGTCTTAGCCTGGGGGGCTATGGCGAGACAATTAGGCGGAGGGGGAGGAGGATAGGGGTCGAGGCTGCAGGTCTGCGGGCCAGACAAGACTATCTCCCCTCGGGGAGAAACATCCTTTTTGTTTAGAGAAGAAGACACAAGAACAATTCTCAGGAGAAAATAGGCCAGACAGACAGATGGACAGGGGAGATAGAGGGATGGCGAGATAGCGGAGGAGGAGGAGGGGGGGTGGGGGCGCGGCGGCGGGGACGGCGAAAGTGAAGAGACAAAGAAAGCAGAGAGCCTCCCAGAGGGATCTTGAGGAGCTCAGGTGGATTTGGGGATGAGGGATGAGGCACCTGATGAGCAGATAACCACCGCGAGGGAGACGGAAGGATCACCCGTTTTAGCGCGAAGCGCCGCATTTTACAGATGTCTCCTTCCTGCCGGAGCCTCCGACAGTGATCAGATACTCCCCCTTTCTCGTTGGGGGTGATGGACCCCTCCCGCCCCCCCCACCGTTAGAGATCCGCCAGAGAAGGCGAACAGACGCAGGAGCCGCAGCAGAGCGCCCCACTAATTCAGTCCTCATCTAAGCTCGTCTCTGAGCGATGAGAGCGTGTTTTTTTTTTTCTTTCTTTTTTTTTTTTTTCTTGCCAAGCTGAGCTGTAAATAACTGAGACGTCTCTTTTCCCCCCCTTCAAAGTCTGAGAAAGAAAAAAAAAACAAAAAAAACCTGCCGGCTGCGTCTTCCCGAGTTTGACTTCATGTGAGGCTGAGTGCGCGGCGATGTGCTGGGAATTAAAGGGACTTTCAAGCGGAATGCCGGGATTCAGGGTCGCTCCTCGCCGAGTTTACCAAAGTTTACTCTGATTTTTCAACACGGCGCTGCCTGTGTATACTCGTGCTCGCTGTGTGGCCTCCTTTCTAGCAGACTTGGCGCGTTCTAAACTGCGGGGAAACAAGACTTTCTAGACTTTCGTCGCAACGTATCAGATAAGTTTTTAAGAGATGTTGTGGTAAAGTGCGCAGGTTCGGCTGTGTTTTTTTCATCAGTTATGTAGCCATGGTTACTGACTGACATCCGGTGGTCATCAGCAAGTAAATAACTAGTGCTGCCTTATTTTCATGGCCTATTCAGAGCATACGATTCAGAATTGCTCTATTTCTACTACGACTACGACTACTAATAGCACTGATTCCCACGCTCCTGCTCCCCGGCCGTGCTGATGTGGTCCGTCGGTTGGCGCTGGTCAGCTTAGCCGCTGTCACTTTGTTGACAGGTTCCAGCTGCATCCCGTCAGTGTCGTTTGGCGCCGGCGGGGTTCGACCTCGCGCCGGTGACCAGCTGCCATCTTTGCGAACGTCCGCCGTGGTGTTTCTGAAGACGGTCCTGCAGACTTGTTGTGCCCCCGGCGGGAGGAAGTCTCATCACCAGCTTTGATTTGATTGACGCTAGCTTCCCACCGGAGGCAGCTCAACGTCCCTCACTCAGCCAGGGTGTTCTCAGGGTTTGCCACGGCCTTAAGTCATCCCGCCAGGCGTTTGTCGACGCCGGGATCACGCGAGGACGCTGGGGTCAGACTTGGTCATATGATTAATTTGCGCTCTCTGGATCAACCGCGATCGCCGGCCCTCAACGGGCGGACCTGGCATGTGGTCATGCAGCACGCCCGACCAACTCGGCCGATCGCAGGTCGAATGCGCTTTTTATGTGCACTTTCAAATTAATTTTATCCGTTTTCTGCTCCACGCGATCACAACCCGCTCACCTGGTAAACATTTTCCCTCCAGAGCAAAGGGAGTCGGCCTTTCATCTGCGCTGAAGTGTGAGCCATTAACCAGTTTGGGCGGCTATAAAACTCGGCTCCGCAGTTTTGGATATAAATCTCACGATGCCCTCCTTTTAACTCTGGTTCATCCCCTCTTTGAGGCGCTTTGGATGAAAGTCTACGCCACCAGAGTGTGTATATATCACCCAGGCTAATAAAGCAAAACTGCCACAAGACGAATTCAGAGGACGAGCGGAGAGGGAAGTGGAGCAGAGGAGAGACGATGAAGTGTTTGACTAATGAAAGCGGGGAGGAACATTCTTGGCGAGCATGAAAGAGAAAAAAAAACGGAGATGTAATGACAAAAGTTGAGAGGGGGAGTGAAGCAGCGATACGCGGCTGAACGGGAGACAGATATCGTCGGGACGGATGGAGGACGGGAGCAGAAGGAAGCAGAAGGGCTGCCTGCGAAAACGTCTGCTTTGAAATCGCAGCCAAAAAAAAGCCAAAAAGAAAAGTTGGGGATACATTAAATAAGGGATGTGAGCAGTGTGTGTGTGTGTGAACTGCTGGCAGCAGACTACCCATAGTCCTCTCTGCTCGTTCTTGCGGGCCCTGCTGACAGCGCGTGCGTCTGCATGCCGCATGTGTGCGACCAGCGAGGCGCCCCCGGTCCCAGCAGCGCCGCGTTTGTGTGCATGCGTGCGCACTTGTGGCCATGAAGTGGATGCGCTCTTGAATCTCCCCCTGTGTGTGGTAAGTGTGTGTGTGTGTGTGTTTGTGTGTGTTTGAGAGAGAGAGATGAGATGAGATTAGACTTCCTACAGGGCTGTAGTTCCATGGAGGCCACCTGAAACAGCAGGAACGACAGGAATGTGGGAAGAGTGATAGTCTTTAATGTCTCCATCACCACAAGATCACTGCCTGACTGTGGGATTGAGGGGCAGGGGAAGGGGGGGGGGGGGGGCAAGAGGGGGAAACAAGGAAAGGGAAATAAAGAAAGGGGGATAGAAGAAGAGAAGTGGGAAGACAAGAGAAGGAGATGAGGAGAAAAGGGGAGGGGAGAGGAAACAAGAAGAGGAAACAAAAAGAGAGGAGTAGAGAAGAGAGGAGGGGAGGGGAGGAAACAAGGAGGACAGTAAAAAGAGGAGAGGGGAGGACACAAGGTGAGGAAACATGGAGGGAGGGGGAGAGAAGAGGAGAGGAAGCAAGGAGGGAAGTAAAGGAGAGGAGAGGAGGCGATAAACGGAGAGAGAAGGAGACAAGGAGATGAGGAGAGGAAAAGCGAGGAAACAAGGAAAGGAAGCGAAGGAGCACAAGAAGAGGGAAGAAGAGGTGCGGGGAGGAGAAAGTAGGAAACAAAGAGGTGAGGGGAGGAAACAAGGAGAGGACAGTAGAGGAGGAAATGGGGAGAAGCAGGGAATCCAAACCCAGTTATGAAGATAATTTTGCGTCGCCGTCGCTGTGCGGGTTTGTGAACTCAGCCTCGCGTCGCTCAGGGTGAAACACTTTCACGCAGTTTTCAAAAGCCTTTTAAAGTTGCCTGCCAGCCCGCGCGCCAGGAGCTGCGCCGCCTCATGTATTTATAGACGATCACAGCCGCTTGTGATGCAATGATAAAAAAAAAACATGCCAGCTACCTTCTTTTTTTTTTTGTTACCGAGAAAAGTTCCAATCAGCCAACCTTCGACTCGGAAGGAGCGCGGCAGGTCGCTGCCGGAACCGAACGATGAGACTCGAATGCGACGTCCCGGGCCGGACTTCAGCCGCGCACTCGATTCTCACTGGCGGAACGTGCCGCTGTCGTGTTTGGAACGGAAAGACCCGGAAAAAAAAAACAAAAAACAAAGCTCTAAAACAAACCATAACAGATGCGCCATCGCCGCGCCGCTTGATTGGCTGCGATTAAAGAGTCTCCGTGTAAACAGTTTGAGCGTCGCGCCGCGTGCGCGTGTGTGTGTGTGTGTGCCGGCTCGAGCGGAGGGAGAGAGGTGATGTGTTCCCAGAGACAGGATTCCTGAGAATCACCCTGGAGAGTTTTCCTGGAATAAGACTCCCAAGTCCCTGCCCCACCCACCCTGAGAAAAAAGAAAATCCTTGTAATATAAAAACAAGATGGAAAAAAAAACAACCCCAAAACAAATCTGGATCTGCCCCGATCCAGGTTGGCCTCAGACTTTAATGGGTTTTTGTTTGGCCCAGGTTGCACCCGTTCCACCAGAATTCAGGAAAATCAGGTAGTTTCCACATAATCTTGCTGACAGAAACAGCAATGAAAGCACAACCCCTTGATGTAGGTAATTAATAATTAATTAGATTTTTTTTATGTGGGTGTTACATCGATCAATATTTATTTAACAAGCTCACTCCGTGTGTTTCTTTGGGTTTCTTTAAAAGAACTTTTTTTTTTTCCTGTCAGTCGGCTCCGTCATGTCGTCATCTAATAACTTTAATCATTTTCTGTTGCAATCAGGGATTTTCAGTGATTAGATTAGTTTGTGGATGATGTGAAAACAGCGGTTTTGTCTTTTTTCAGCTGTCGTACATGAAATGTCAGATTCAGACATTTGTGCAAAATTGAAAACGCCACAACCAGTTCTGGTCTTCGCTCGCGGTTTAACGTATGACACTGAACCTTACTTAGATGGAAGTCATTTTCCCCTGATTAACTGGGCCAATCAGTGGCATTTTTAATGCTGACATTGTAGCTCCATACAAGATGATCAGCCATAACAGTATGACCACTGACAGCTGACGTGGATAACACGGATTATCTGGTTACCATGGCACCTGTCAGTGGGTGGGATACATTCGGCAGCAAGAGAACATTTTGTCCTCAAAGTTGATGTGTTAGAAGCAGGGAAAAAAAAAAAAAGGTTGAGCTGAAGGATTTGAGCAACTCTGACAATTGCAATGACGAGACGACCGGGTCAGAACATCTCCAGAACTGCAGCTCTTTTGGGGTGTTCCTGGTCTGCGGCGTCAGGACCTATCAAAAGTGGTCCAAGGAAGGAAAAATGGTGCGCTGGTGATGGGGTCATGGGAGGCCAAGGCTCACTGATGCAGGTGGGGCGCGAAGGCCGGCCCGTGTGGTCCGATCAGGCTATAGCTCAAATTGCTGAAATAGTTGCTGCTGGTTCTGATAGAAAGGAGTCAGAACACACAGCCGTGGCAGTTTGTTGTGTGTGGGACCAGTCAGGGTGCCCATGCTGACCCCTGCCCACTGCTGGAAGCACCAACAATGGACACGGGAGCATCAGAACTGGACCACGGAGCAATGGAAGAAGGTGGACTGGTCTGATGAATCAGGTTTTACATTATCTGGATGGCCGGGTGTGATCCTTTGTTCAATGTTCTGCTGGGGAACCTTGGGTCCTGCCATTCATGTGGATGTTCCTTTGACACGTAGCAGCCACCTAAGCATTGTTGCAGACCATGTCCCCTCTTTCATGGAAAAAAGGATCTGCTGCTCACATACCAGATAGCGCAGCGCACCTTCAGAGGTCTACAGGAGGTCAGGCCGCCACTGGTTAGAGCTCCTGTTTCTTGGCGGCAAAAAGCGGGACCTGCATGGTGCTCGGCAGGTGCTCATAATGTTATGGCTGATCGGTCTAATGATGTACAATAAAATGTGTCAAAATGAGAGGACCCGTGTGTCTCCCTGTTCAAATTAAAAACATCCCCGCCGAGCTAAATCTGCGCTTTTTTTTTTTCTTCTCCAAACGTTACAACGCCACAAAATAGTTGTTAAGCCCAGTCAGATTCGATGCCAGCGGTGCCTTACGTAAGCTTCCAACAGGCGGACAGATGGAGCGGGCGAAAAAATCCACCTGACTGCGCCGCTTGAGCGTCGCCCAGTCGGAGCGACGGCAAGGCGAGAACAACGTGTCAAATGCTGTGATCCGCTGCGTTTGAAATGAGGAGCGCGGGGCGATGCGCGGCGTTAGCGCGCGCGCGAGTGTGTGTGTGTGTGTGTGTGTGTGTGTGTGTGTGTGTGCGCGCGTCG
>CAAKHG010048803.1:0-26118 GCA_901007715.1 Dactylopterus volitans | reverse complement strand
CTCGTTTCTGCAGACGGTATATAGGCTCAAGTTTGGTCTGGTGAGTACTAGCCCAAGCGATATTACAATAATTAATATACGGATAGATCATTGAATAGTATAGCATAGTGGCTACCTCAGAGCTGATCAGATGACGGGTTTTTCGTACAATACCAATACTCTTAGCCATTTTTGTGGAAATAGTCATAATATGCGATTTCCAGGACAAAGATCCATCAATCATAATGCCAAGGAATCGTGTAGAACTCACGTTAGTTATAGGGATGTGATCAATATATATTGCTGGTGATTTGTTAAATACATGATATTTGAGACCAAAACATGTGAAGTTTGTTTTTGTAATATTTAGTGATAATTTGTTGCACCGAAACCAAATGGACAGCTTAACAAGTTCTTCATTTAAGACCTTTATAATGGTGTTGGGATCTTTATGAGAGTAGAGGACACTCATGTTGTCTGCAAATAAGATTTTGGACAGTTCATCTGAGACATATGACAGGTCATTAATATATATCAAGAATAACAAAGGCCCAAGAATTGATCCTTGAGGCACTCCGGATTGCATATAAAGTAAGGAAGAACTGGTTCCATTGTAGGATACATACTGTTGTCTGTCTTGTAGATAACTCTTTAACCAGAGAAGCGCATTATTTTTTACTCCAATATGGGACAGTTTTTGCAGAAGAATATGGTAATTGACCGTGTCAAATGCCTTAGATAAGTCCAGAAAAATATCTATTGTGTTTTCCTTTCTATTTCTCGCATTATATATTAAATTTCATTTACTAAATGTATGAGGGCCATATAAGTCGAATGTTTTTTTCTGAACCCATACTGGTATGCATATAAAATATTGTATTTGTTGAGATGTTCGATTAATCTA
The DNA here is from genome assembly GCA_901007715.1 of Dactylopterus volitans. Classification (NCBI taxonomy): domain Eukaryota; kingdom Metazoa; phylum Chordata; class Actinopteri; order Syngnathiformes; family Dactylopteridae; genus Dactylopterus; species Dactylopterus volitans. The sequence continues at coordinate 25,235 of CAAKHG010048803.1, read as the reverse complement.
TGGTAAACAAGATTCTCAAGTATTTTTGATATAGCAGGCAAAACAGAAATAGTCTATAATGATTGAAAATGGCTGGGTCATTATCTGTATGAATTGGAATAATTTGGGCTATTTTTAGTTCAGAAGGAACTGTTCCTTGCTCCAATGAAAAGTTGAAAATGTGAGTTAAGGGCTGTACAAATCTTCCTGGATGGATTTCAATAATTTGCTGTCAATATTGTCACAACCTGGAGAAGAATCTTTCAGGCCCTCCAATGTCTTCCGGACCTCATCTTCGGAAACAGCTGAGAAATTCATATTATCTAGGATAGGAGAATTCATGAATTCGAGGGGATTATCGTTACTATGTGGAATCTTGGAGGCCAGATTAGGACCGACTTCTGAGAAAAATGTATTAAAATTGTTTGCAATTTCATGAGGGTCAGAAATGAGCCCCCCTTTAGCCTTGAATTCTTTAGGTAATTTCTTACATTTTTTATTTTGGTTGAGAATACAGTTAATTGTTCTCCACAACATAGTCACGTTAATTTTATGTTTAGAAAGCTCTTCATTGTAATAATGTTTTTTAGCTCCTCTAATAATATGATTTAACTTGTTTCTATAGTTTTTCAATTGAGCATGATTAAATGGTGTTGGACTAAGCAGATATTTTTTGTACAATCTATGTTTAGTTTTTACAGATTTTATGATGGCTAAAGTTATCCATGGTTTGGATGGGTTATGATGAGGTTTGGAAGACACCAATCTAAGAGGAAAACTCAGGTCATAAGCCTGAGAGATACATTTTGAAAACAGAGTGTAAGATTCTTGTGGGTTTACAGAATGAAGGATATGAGTCCATGGATGCTTGCTGATCACTGATTTAAATTTAGCTGTATTTTTTCAATGTCAGAGCTCTCTTTATAGACCATGTTAGAGTTGAGATATAAGGAGACGCCCCCCCCCCCACTTGGTCATCTCTGTATCTGTAAATATGGCTATAGTTACTCAATTCATACAATTCAGCAGTGCCCTCATTCACCCAAGTTTCAGTTAATCCAATTACTTTGAAAGAGAAATCAAGACTAGTCAAACATAGAGCTAAAGTGCCATAATTTGCCTTCAGGCTGTGAACATTTAAGTGTATAATGGAAAAATCACTATTCATGTTTTGGTGGGTGACAGAGGATTTAAATTCATTCTCAGAATAGTAGTCAGATATTCCAATAGAACCTTGTTTGAGCTGAGAAAAACAGTTTGTGTCCAGGTCAGTATTATATAAAATGTTCGATGTCATATCAACCTGTTAGGGAGAAAAAACATGTTAGAAAAAAATTTAAAAAATAAAATAAAATCAATAATATTTGGATACATGGGTTCAGTCCTGCTGTGGCTTCCGTGGTTTGATTACTCGGGCGTGATTATGGTTTATGTCATGATAGTTCTCTTTCCACCATTCAGCCATATTTTTGCTTTGTAGCACAGTTCTCTTCTTGCATTTTTTTTTATTTTCTTTTCTTTACTGATCACTATCTTTCCATAGGAAAGATACATATATGTGAAACAATGGATCCTGTCATAAAACACTGCATTCAGCATTGCTTTAATACTTCATATCAAAGCACAGAGAGGCTCACCTTGACATTCCATAGCTGTGGTCTCATAGTAGGTCCCTGCTGGACAATCTTTTGAGCATGTGCCTTTATAAAGTTTGGGACTGAATGTTGAGCAGGTCTCACAATCATCTGCCAGAGGCCCAGAACAGCTTCCACAGGTGGGATGGCACTGACCACAGCGGCCCTCCTCCATGTCATCATAATAGCCCGTGGGACAATTAGCTTTACACACACCGTTCAGCATCAGGTATAGGAAACTACACTCTGCAGCGAGAGATAACACAAAGAAGCGACGTTGGGATGTGGTACGGAACCATGCGGGCAGATTGGAATGTTTTTCCTCTTATAACGTGGATCCGTGCAGACTAGCTAAGAACTCACTGAAACAAGTCCTGTCATCTGCGCAAACATCACAATGGGGAGGACAGCGTCTGCAGGTGCCGCCGTCCGCGGGGTACATCCGCAGTGAGCAGTTGAGTCTGCACATACCATTCTCCAAGTAGTGGCCATCAGCACAGGACAGACACTTGGAGCTGGTCCCATCACATGTGAGGCAGGGGACGTCACAGGCCTCACATGAGCCCTCCGCTGTCTCAAAGAGACCTCTGAAGGCAAAGTCAGGAAAGATTAAAAAAAATAGACATAAAGAGGCAAATGATAATTCTTCTTTTATAATGTTGTAAAAACAACTTACTCCGGGCAATTTGCCCAGCACCTCCCTTGGTGGAGAAAAAGTTTATATCTGCCCTTGGAGCAGCTGATGCAGTTATCGCTGCTGTCCACGCAGGCCTCGCAGTTTGGCGAGCAGCTCTCACACAGCTGGGTGGCTGTGTTTGCATAGGAGCCCGGCGGACACTTTGCTACGCAGGAACCATCCTGGTCCAGCAAATTTCCTGTGATACGCACACAAAAACAAAACACGACGTGAGGTGGGGGTGATGTTTCAAGCTACTGCCATGACTGAAGGAACCAATACCTTTGAAACAAGACGAGCAATCCAGTGCTTGTGGGCCAAAGCAGGTTTTACAGGAGGCATCACACGCATGACATTCACCAAATTTTGCTGGAAAAAAAATTAAAAAAAAATCTAAAATCTTAACCTGTTAGGTAACTGCTTTACCTACTTTCACCACTGGAGGGAAGCATAATCAGCATAGTGCTGCTGGGTTACAAATGATATGAGGTAAGCGATAACTAAGGTGCTTCATACTTCCCAAAGTATGAAACCTGTGACGTGTTACTTGCTATTGTAGGAATCTCTAATTTGTGGCTGTGCAAATTTGTGCATTCTTTATTCTAGTCTTTGTCTACATTCTTCGTCAGCAACACAAAAATTGATGATGGGTTGGCTGGTGGTGTGAAGTCTGAAACATTCTCATATTGATGAGGACACCAAGTGATCAATAATAATATGTAATTATAAAAGTCATCAAACTCTCAATACAATATTGCTCTGAGGTAGAAAAAAAAAGATCATCAGCAGAAATCAGCAGAGAATATCTCTTTAGACTTTTACTTGTTCAGTTGGCAGATTATTGTAATATATAATTTACTCTAAGCAAAAAATAGTGGAAAATAGTGAAATAATCTGTCAAGTAAAAATGGTTTACAAGAAGTTACTGCATCACACTGAATTGCAAGGTTTTTTTTCTATCAAGCTACTTTGAAGCATCAGTAATTTCAGAAAATTGAATGAAAAGTGCATTGACAGTCTGCGTAAGACTGAGAGACGGAGTGATCCGCACAGAGGTGTAATCATAGACACTGAAGGGGAAGCAAAGAGTTCTATGCTTTAGAGAGAAAAAAAGGTTGAATCTGCCCCTCTACAAAAATGGCTTTTAAAGTGACACAGTGAGAAGAAAAGCCTGGAGGTGCTTCAACAGGGTTCAATTCCTGCGTTTCAGCCCCAAGCATTCACTGTGATTAAGTGTCCTTGAGCAAGACAATGATTGACCCAAACCCCCGCGACACTGTACTGATCTCTGCTTTGGAATCAAGCTGCCAGGTATCACCAGTATAATCTCTACTGACGCCCGATGTTATGTAATATTCTCCTTTTGCCTAACTGTATTTCACTGAATTACAGTGGAAAATCAGCATACAAAGAACATTTATTATTAAATAACCCCTTGTCATGCAAGTTCCCCTTACCATCTAAGTACTGTCCCAGCGGGCAGCTAACCAGAGGACACTGGCCATGTAGAGGAGGGTTTCCACCGACACACAGGTCGCAGTCTGCTGACTGCGGTCCATGGCATGTCTGGCATGAGCTGTGGCAAGGCTCACAGCGCCACCCAATGGGGTCACTGAAGGTATGCTGCGGACACTGTTTAACACACTCGCCTCCTGATGGAGCAGAGCAGCACAAACAGGAGAAAGAAAACAAAACACATTACTACCAGTGATAGATCTGTACCTGAAAATGTATACAACATCGCTTTAACTACTTTTTTTTTAGCCTACCATGAAACAATAATTGTCTCACCAGAGTGACGCTAAAAATGCAAAACATGCTAAGTAATAGTGTAATTGGGTGCAACGATTCATGTCTTCAATGAATTCAAACTGAATCAATTCAGACAGTTTGATTCCTTCCCCTCTGTCTGCCCTTCCAGGATCTTTTCCTCTCCAAATTCCATCCAACTGTCCAGGCACAAAATAATGACCCAGATCTGGTGAAACTGGACCGTGTGACAGCAGACGTGAGGGGAAGCTGATCATCCATGATGCATCCTGTCTGATGCAATGTAGAACAACATGTCTATCAAATGGGCGTTAACTGCGCACACTGAAGTCAAACTACGCTACGCCCTTTATTTGCTCTTACGCCCTATCAATGCTCTTACTTAGATACCCACAGAGAACACAGACTAACAACATATCCTCGATGCCTCGTTTGCATAAACCTTATATTTGCATATCTCATCGTCCACACTTGCTGACATGAGCATGATTTGCAATTCAAACTAAGACTCAAGAGTGCCATTAGTTATGTTTAACAACAATGATTTTCCACACAGGTTTACATTCTGATATTAAAAAAACAAAAAAAACAAAAATCCACCAATAATATAGGATTAAAAGGTCATCTGAATGCTGCAGTCCAACATTTATAAGCAACATATGGACATTTTTTTTCTTTGCAACTTGTACCATTTAAGAAGTACCCAGGCTGGCAGGCAAGGCAGCGTGTGTTACTCCTGCAATCTGTGCATGGTGTCAGGCAAGACTGACACACACCCCTGGCCCAGTCCTCATATGTGCTCCGGGGGCAGTGCTTGCGACACTGGTTTCTGAAACTGAAGGGAGATGTTAATGCATAACCATATTAACTGGTAATCCATAACAATTAACAAACCACTTGCAAACAAAGGCTTGGTCCACAAGTGAGGATGGTCAATAAGGGATCGACTAAAACTAGCCGCCACGGCTGTTCTAAAAAAATAAAAATAAGGAGCATTTTTTTATGAAGCCAACACATTTAAAAAAGCAATGGCTTTATCAGAGAATTAATGGTTGCTGTTTTGACTTAACTCTTGTATTGTCTTTACTTTTGGAACCCTCTGGTGCCCCTTGGGTCAAGCTGACCCGGGACATATTTGGTGTCTTAAAAACAATTTTGACATAAAAGTTTACATCATAAAACATTAACATATATTGTCTTTATCTAAATTTCAGAGATAACATAAATTCAATGACTGCAATCAGTCTCTGCTAGAACACAATTAACAATGGAAGTGTGATTTGTGATTGGGTTTTTTTTTTCTGTCATAAAGGTTATAAATGATGTTAAAAATCCACTATACTCAAGACTCGGGTATCATAAATCACGCTTATCTTGGAAAAAATGAAGTAAGACAATGGTTAACATTTGTTATTTCATTCATTGTTATGCATTTCGTTTTAAAGGATATAATAATGTAACATTATCTGTGCGTGTTTGTAGGCAGGTTTCTATGTGCGGGTTAAACTGACCCCACGACCATGTGAAGGATGTAAACGTGTGGGGGAATAGTAGCATGTGTGCTCAATAATTTTTGCTTGTTTGCACATTTTTATCATAGAAGATAAGCTAAGGCCATTGAGTTTCAGGTAGAAAAAGCTACCCTTGCACCATTTTTCTTCTTGCAAAAATTTGAAATGAAATTTGAATTTTCCCAAACACCACGTTAATGGCATTTTCTCAGTGACGGCGGATTAATGTTGATGCTGGCAGCTTTGGCCCACACGGACGAGTCTGGGTCAGGATGAAAGGACAAAACGCACCTTAATGCGAGGAGAAGCGATTGCAGCATTAAGGGTCAGGCCACACCACTCCTCTGGCTATTGTTGCCTTCAGTGCACTCCCGGGTCAAAAAAAAGATGCACTAAATCAAACATCCGTGAGGGTGGCAAACAGAAAACATAAAGCCATAATGTGCTCTGCTTTTCTTCAAACTTATCGCGGTTCCATTCTCCTCCTCCAGCGGAAAGTTAATTGGTGTGTTATTTGTAGCCCGGAGGCACGGGGAGATTTTTGTCATTAACCTGTCCTACCAGTCCTCCGAGGCTCGACTGTGCTATTAAACATGAGACAGCTGTCCTAAAAAAATATCTCGCCTTAAGCCAGTGAGATATTGTGTTGCAGAGATGTCACACGCAAAATGTTTAATCAAGCTGCCTACGTTCCAGGCTTAGCGCTCGAAAACGAAACGGGCTAGGGAGCGCTTACATTCGAAGTACAACTTTCTCGAACATCTCCTGCGTCGCCCCTCGTGCGCGAGAGTCTGGCTGCTGACAGCCCGGGCTGCCATTTCTGCGGCGTTGCTGTGGTGCTAAGATGTGTTGATTGTTTGAGGAGGAACAGCTGGAGGCGCCACACAGCATCCATCACCGACTCGCACAATAGCAGCTGGTGCAGAGCCGGGCCTGTCTCCGGCCTGGAAACAGCGCGCTGGTCGGGAATCTGCAGGATGTTTAAGAATCCCTCTGTGCAAATATTAGACCCTCCATTCCAGGAGAGCGCATGAGCATTTCCGAAGCAACTTTTGGTTGTGAGGTGTTTTTTTTGTTGTTTTTTTTTCTTTTTTCTGGAGCATACGTAAAATATATATAAGCACTCTCGGGGTGAATGCTATTTCGAGTGGTCGCAACAGTTTCTCTCGGTGAAGTTGCCCTCGAGTCCTTTGCGAGTTAGGTAAATGTCAATGAGTACTAGGCATCCAAGCATATAGTTACTCTATTCAGTGGCTCATCATCAAGGCTCATTCTGCAGGTCACGATGGTCCCATCATGCTCTGTTGGGTTTCTTTTATCGGTGCTGTAGATACAAACTACTGCATCCACAGAGGCTACTGATATGTATTGTTGTTCTAAGTGTATAAAACCATTACATGAACATGAACTGGAGGGGTAGATGCGGCAGAAGACATTGTGTACCCGCATGTAACAGAGGCAGAGGTGAAAGCAGGGCAGCTGTGTGCTTTACAGCCTCTTCGGCTGTGATTCACATGAGCAATGATGTGAGGACGGTGCAGGCAGTTATAATCACACCTGCTTCTGGCTATGTTTCCCACTTACGTGCTCTCCCTCTACTCACACATAAATACACACTCTGTTAAGAAGAGCGCTTTTCTGTACTCAACCAGTGGCTCAAGTAACGGTGTATGGTTCGGGATGGGAGGTAACCTGACTCACACAATACCAGGAGGCCTAAAGTTGGGGGCGGGGGGGGACGCAGACAATCGCAGGCCTGTTCTAGCTCTCTAACCTGTGTTCCTGTCTGTGTGTGTGAATGATAAGCTGGTGTAAACACAAAAACAGCCCAAGTGCAGTTTCTTGTGGCATGAATAGCCAGCGACTTTAAACCAGAGCAGGGAAATATTTTATAACGATTCACTGCACCGCTAAACCAAGCACTTTAAAATGCTGAAAAACCCGTCACATCATCAGCCAATTTTTTTTAAGCAAAAATAGTGAAAGGCCTCATAAATTCAAATATTTTATACCCCCGAACTACCTTTGCACATTTGACTTGTCAGAAGAGGTAAAAAAAAATCAAAAAGAGTTGCTTAACCACAAAAATAATGGGCAGATTGGTTGATAATGAGGACAATGAATTGTTTGATCTGTAAGTCAACACCTGAAAACACTTTGTCCGCGGGGAATCTAAGAGGCCAGAAAATTTCACTTCATAAAAGATGATAATAAAACCGGGTAAAATAAACTCACAGAAAGTAACCTTCCACACAGCTACTGCAAATCTCAGGGTCATCTGTGTGCAAATGAAAAGAAAAAAAGGTGATTCATTATTTATTAAATATTCACCAGGAATAGTTAACCCCACAGTAAGGGCTGCATTTCTGTTATCGGCACTATGGTTTTGATATACATGACTGACCTCCGGTACTTTAAGAGGGGACAGTATGATGCTGTTACGATGATACATGGGACTTACCTGTGGAGCATGTTTTACAGCCCATCTCACAGGCAATGCATTCGCCTGTGTCGGGGTCCTGCACCTGCCCTGGAACACAGAGAACCAGGATAATGTCTGAATGTCCTCTAAAAAAAAAAAAGGATTAGGCTGGCAATAACAAATTCCATCTAAAGTCCAAAACTAACAATAACTTTTTCCATCTCTTAATAATTTCTGACTTCCCCAGGATGTTGGTTGCTCTCAATCCACATGGTTCTTAAGGTGGCATTTACTGGTCATTTATCAGCTCCAAATGCCAAAAAGAACATGTAGCGGGGTGTTTAGCGGCTAAAGGGCCAGTGAATGTAGATTAAAAATGAATATGGATTTTTTTTAATGGCTTTGTCGACAAAAAAACAAACATATAATATCACTGGTCCGTAGGCTGTTTATACACTGTATATGTCTATGAACTGGTTTAATAACAAGTAACTTGCCAAGAGTTTCTCTTTCACATTTACCTATGTCACAGAGCGCTGTTTGGCAGACCCCATTCTGGAGTTTGTAGTGTTCTCGACATTTTGCACATATGTTGCCATCGGTGCAGAGTTCACAATTGGCGATGCAGGGCAGGCAGGCATAGTGACCCCTGTCAGGATAGAGTCCCCGGGGGCAGTGTGTCCGACAGCGACCTTGGTAGAGGAAACGTTCCTGTCCTTCTTCATCTGAGGAGGAAGAAGAGGACCTGTTTAAATAAAGCCTGGACTCCATTTTCTCCTCTAATGAAGAGGCAGTTCACTCCATGGAGATCCTCCCAGGAAATCAGGAATGTCTTGGACATACTCTCAACTGTGTGGAAGTCCAATTACAATGCATTGGCCTGTATTGCTGCCCTACGTTAAATATGTATTTTATTCTAAAGAGAGAAAAATAATGTGGCAATCATCATGCTTGTTGTAACCGAGGATTTAAACATTTCATCGCAGACTTTGCAAATGCATCCATGCTGGCCCTTCTATGAGGCGCTAAGCTAAATGCTGAAGTTGGCGGGCCCACATTGCTGTTAAGGACATCGCTAACCTGCTGATATCAAGCAGGGACCATTGCTTGCCACGTTAATGTCGAGTTTTAATTCACTCCTCACTCGAAAAAACACATGTGAACCTTATAGTCACGCTACTGTAAAAGATTCAGGGATTCATCCTCTGAGAACAAAGAATGTACAAAATGTGTTTCCAATCCTCTGAGTGAAAAACTTGACCTGTTGGTGCTGCTAGAGGAGACCGCCAAAGTACGTAGGAGTGTTCGTGGTACAACGCAGCATCGTGGTACAATCCTACTGTTGCTGGACAGGATTTTTGAGTATTGCATTGTTCCCGTCTTAACCTCCTCCATATGATAAGAGCCTGGTATATAACCCGTGTCACGGTTTGGCACAATACAAATAAAACCGACTCGATTTGACTTGAATAGCCGGAGGGATATTCAGTCAGCGGTGAACCCACCGACATCACCATACATGAAGCTGCAACGCGGCTAAAAGCCAATAACAGTGGCAGAACAAATGAAAGTCAAGGCACAAACTGGAAGCTGAAGCCCGGCGCGTAGACCGCGCGGGCCTGCGGATGACAGATCGCTGCGTGAAACCATTTCTTGATTGATGATGCTGCGATTAATGTAAACAAGGGCAATCAGGGGCAGATGAGATAGCAGAGCTATGGGCAGAGAGTGCGTCGGCCCTGGTGATTAATACTCTGCCACCTGCCACTAGCCTGGCGGTGGCACCTGAGGCATCTCTGGAAGCAGCTGGGTTACAGCATTGTCTCATCTGCTAAGCTCTGCACGGTCAGATGTGTGAAACAGGGAGGAAGAGGGGCAGCGAGATGCTCCAACCTCCCTCGGCCGCCACCCCCCCCACCCCAGAGACTCCACCTCAGTGCGCCCAGAGAGAAGTGACGTCTGTGTGACAACAAACTGCAGACGACGGGGAGGCCTTTTTTGAGTTCTGATGGTCTTTGACAAACAACATCACGCAGACATGCACCACCGCCATCAAATGTTGACTGCCGTGTGAGATAGTTTACACACTAAACATCGGCCACTGCGACGTGCATCATAATAGTCGGACACAGCAGACGTGAATGAATGTGGCAATGCTGGCAACGTGAAAATGTGCGTGTACTGAAAGTGTGCGAGTCAGACAGAAGTAGAGAGACTTGCAGGTTAAACCCACTGAACTGCAACAGTAATACTTAGAGCCGGAGGGGATATTTTTCTCCTTCCCCTCTGATTAACAAAGGCCCCATTATGACATGATCAGATTACAATGAAAAGACGGGAGAAAAATGATCACACCTTCACAAGCCCTCACACAACTTCTGGTGCATAGTGGTGCTTTGGAAAAGAACAACAACAACGACAACAAAAGAACTTCACATTAATTCCTGGCCGAGTAGTGCAACTGTGGCACGGGTTTTTTTTTTTGTGTTTTTAATCTGGCATGCGTGGAGCTCAAAACAGACGAGTGACACCGGGCAGTTGCGAGTAACTGAGTGATCCACCGCAGCAATATGTGAATTTTATCGTGTGAGAACAGTTGTCTAACTTGAATGCAGCCTTTGCACGGCTGGTGGAAATGTATGATGTTACCCTTTATAGAAAAAAAAAGACTAAACAAACACTCAAAAGCACTGTTAGGATGAGATTAAGAAAAATATGCTAGTTTATTTTCTTTTTTTTCTCTCTCCATTGATTACCTTTGCAGTGCTACACGCAGGTAGGACATCTCAACTCACCAACTCCACAGGTAGTGCATTCGAATAGCTCATGCCCGTCGCACTCGGAGCAGGTGGGATGACAGAGGACGCACTGGTTCTTCAGCAGAAACTGCCCACTCGGACACGGAGACGAGGGCTCGCCGCCTGCAGAACCCACGCAGCAGAGGAGGACCAGAACCGCGGCGAGGGGAGCCATGGCTCTGCCGCCGGAGCACTTTCGCTTTAAGTGGAGAAGAAGCCGAAAGCAGCCGGGGCTGACTCCCAAAGAGAGACGCAGTGTCCGTGCAGCAGGTACGCGGGGGTAGATCGATAATGAGGCTGTGTGGCGACACCAGCCCCAGAAATAACTTGCTGGACCAGTTCCGTCCGTGCACGTGAAACACTGGACAATGTGCGCGGACTGCGGTCAGCTTTTAGAAAATGATCTCAGCAGGGGAGGAAGGCAGAGCACTCAGTTTGGGTGTCACAGATATAGATAGATAGATAGATAGATAGATAGATAGATAGATAGATAGATAAAAGATGTTTTTTTTAATTATAGTGGGGCTTAATTTAAATTATCCGTCTCTTAAATTAAATTTTAAAAAAAATTCAGCTCTAGGGGGAAAATCACAGCCTCGTAGGTTTCAGAAAACTCAAGCCGTCGAGCGATTTGTTTTTCCGGGCACAGCGACCCCTGGCGGCCGCAGCCCGGCAGTGTCCCGAGGGCGTGTGCCAATTGCTGTTCGACGACTGACGTCACGCGACAGTCGGAGGAGGCGGGGCTTTGCTCTGCTGCAGCGGAGGAATATGACATGGGGATGAGCGAGGGGGAGAGGGAGAGAGTGACACAGCCGGATAGGAAATAAACGGTTCGTCAGAGGTCTGGACCGAAAGCGCCGTGATGGGGTGCCATGACTGAGAGCGGAACGGTAAGAGAGCCGCCGCCGTGGTTGTTGTTTTTTTTATTTTTATTTTTATTTTTGTTGCCTCGTTCGCGGCGCGTCAGGCTGCCTCAAACGCCGATTTGATAGCGGAACACAAAAGGCGACCACCGCAGACAGGTGCACCTGCCTTTATGCGAGTACGTGCTTCGACGCGTTCAACTTCGGCTTCTGCGCGAATACCTTTTTATCGTAGGTCGAAGGCGGAAAGCAAAAAAACAAAAATAAACCAAAACATCGAGGCCACGAATCCCGTCCACGGGTGGAAGTGAAGCGAATCTCTGTAGTTAAACGCTGTAAACATGTATGTGCCCCTGTGCTTAGTCACATACCTTTTTCGTAGTGTGCCAGAGCCTGGAAATGTACCTGTGACAGCTGGACCGGCTGTATTTTGGGGATGCTAGCATGTCTTAAAACAAATAGTCCCCTTAGCCCGTTAAGGCTGTGAAGCCTTGAAGGCTCTATTTACAGACACAGAATATCAATCATCCCATTGTATCTTGGGACAGACGATTTAACATGGTGGTGACATACATATGGCATGTTTCAGGGAAAAAGGTAGGCGCACTCTCACTCCGCTCATTTTTGAATGACAAAAGCACTGCTGCATTTATTCTCGTGCTCGTACTGTACATCCATTTACTGTTGGCCTGGCTCATCGTATTCTCCAACCATGCCTGCCCGATTGAAGATATGATGAGGCCACTAATTCCTCAAATTCACTCTGTCTGTATCAGATTATATTCACGTCCCCCGACACCTATATTCTATGATTAATATCAGCCTGTGTTTGAGCTGGTTGCACGAGTGACATAAACTCACAATGTTTCCACCTGTTCGGACAATCCTTTACATCTCATCAACTCCTCAGCTGTCTTACCTCTACGACATATTCGGCCAGCTACCAGCGCCGTCTGCATCCTGTGCTGCGCTAGCTTTTGAGGCGAGCAGCTGACAGGAGCTAGAATAGCAGGGACAGGGCGAGAGAGCCGGGCCCCCGTGGCTGCCATGCTAAGCCAGGGGCCATGCCAGCTCTGCTGAGGGCTTTAGTGCAGCAGGGCACCGGCGAGAGGGCGCTTGGCACCCAGTCAGTTACCACAGTGAATTCTGTTCCTGTCACTGGCATTTAGCTACAGAAGAGCAGAGCGGGGATGACGACTGTTGTTGAGCTCAGTCTGGCTTTCATGTCGCTGTGGCACTGATGTTGTATCAATATCAAACTGCTCCTTGGCTGGAAAATGACATTCCTTTGCAAACATCTCTGCCTGATGCCTACTTCACAAACGTCAACAAAGAATTCAACTTTGCAAGCCATGATTGTTTTTAAAAAAATATATGCGGTTGTTGCTGTAATGAAAAGCACCTGACAAGGCGGCTAAAATCGCCTTGTATGAAAGAAAAAAAAAATCAATGGCCTCATGCCTGATTTCAGCAAAGTTTAGTCCTGCAGAGGAGATGAAATGAGTCAAGTGGCCATGGTAATCATGGTACAATCACTGCATGGCTTCGAAGTGGCCCCTGTTCTTCAGACATCTCTACAGGTGGGGAAGCAATGTTAAGTGTCCTGCCTGCAGGCGGAGGAGGTCATTTAGAGGCCATGGAGGCAGGCAGAGGGGCTCCTCTCTCACATCCAAGCAGAAGAGGTAGAAGGGAGTGTGGGGATGTGAGGAAGCATGAATTTAAGCCCATTTGTGTTAGTTACAGAAGTTCAGTTCAAGCCAAAACACGACAGCCAGGGTTGAAGTGAGGTGGGACATGAAATTCAAAACCTCTGCGGTTGACTGTGATAGTCAATCAAGCATGCAAACACACACAGCAAATAGACTGCTTTCACTCCTTAATGTTTTAATCCAATTTAAAAATGACTGTTTAATTTCCGAAGTTAACTTACTCACCCTTTCACTTTTTTTTTTTTTTTGTCTCCAAGGTTTATTCATAGCAGGTAGTGGCTTTTTCACGTTAAAGTTCAGCACAGACTGGGTTCGTATAAACCCAGGATATAACATCCAGCTGGTAGAACTGCATTTAAAGCAGCTTTGCTTTGGTTTCAGCATCCAATGTTGTTGTGTTGCTGTTTGATTTCTGAAACTAGGAAAGAAGTGTTGAATCAGGGCAGATACCGGAAACAACACTTAGCTAAAGTGGCTAAAGGTTTAAAACAAAACTGAAAGCCGCCTCACTGTCGGTTGACTATGTAGATGTAGCCAGACAGCATGACGCTTTAGCAAGGAACGCTCTGCTTTGCCGGGGCCACATGAACTCTCAGTGACTGTGACCTTTTGAATACTGAATAGGAGGGTCTATCATGATGTTTATCATTAAATACAGCTCCTGAAGACCTAAGAGCCAAATTGAATATATAATGCTGTATCATACAAAATAGGTTATCATAGTCATTATTATATAAGGCAGAGATAATGGTTAATGAAGCAACAATTAACCCTAAAGGTTTACAAAAGATGAATACACTTGTACGTCTGTGAAACACTTCCATTCAGCTATAGCTGGGTGTGATGTCTTAACACTGTGGCATGGCAGCATTTTTGCTTCGTTTTTTTGTTTTACATCTTAGCTCTTGGATTGAACTTTCATCGCCAATTAGAGGGTGTTGTTTTCAAGGTTGAGAGAATTGGCACCCATGGAAAAAAAAAAGACCGTGGCTTGTTGTGTGTTTGTGTGTGAGTGACAGACAGATTTTTCTCGTATGTGACAGGTTGCAATGCAAGTGGGATGTTAGTGTGTGTGTGTGTGTGTGTGTGTGTGTGTGTGTGTGTGTGTGTGAGACAGAGAGAGAGAGAGAGAGAGAGAGGGAGAGAGAGACAGAGAGATTGTGTGTGTGGAGGGGAGGTATGGCTGCCGTTACTACTAATCAAAATAACCCTCCCAAAATAAAGATTTTTTTTGTGTAGAGAAGACTAATAGATTATTCGTCACTCTTATTTTATGGGGAAACAGAAACCTCATACATAATGCCTCTAAGGTAATACAGTTAGAGTGCGCTGATCTGGAAAGCAGAATAACATAACTTACTGTAAATTGCTTAACAGTCTCATTTTAATTTCAAATGTGAGGCAACTCACATTTCGCGGATATATCATGCTGTAGGCGCACTGTTTGCTTGTTATTTGACACTTGTCCTTTCTGTCTGCCATGTAATGATGGAGGATAGGGCAGTTACTTCAAAAGTGGCAGTTGAATAAAGAGTCGGGGGTAGCGAGAAATAAGAGATAAATAAATAAAAAAAAGTTGTAGCCATGCTTCACGGCTGTCTTCAAAACAAAACAGATGCGCCTTAATTTATGGCCACTTTCTGTGATTGGAGAAGAAAGCATCAAATCGATCTGGGGCCTCTCTCTTTCACCTGTTAAGAGCTTTCCTCGTAATTGGCTGCTGCCATCACGACTACTGCCAAAACTGCGGCCTTCTCTGTAGCACAATAGTATGTTAAAGTATGTGTAAACTGTGCCTATTTTTCTTCTGCTCCGGCTATTGATTTTTAAATGAAGTATCAAAGAAAATCAATAGTAATCAACAAATAGAAGGCAACACGCTGTAGTGTCAGATCCTGGGGCACAGCTTAATCAACTTAGATGGCTGTCACAACATGGGACGAAGGGGAGACGTGAAGAAGAAGAAAAAAAGTTGAGAACCTGGTTTGAATGGAAAGTGAGTTTACGTGATGAGCCGTTTGTCATTAAGAAGAAGAAGAAAGATAAGGAAGCCGAGCTACACATCCTTATCAATTCTCCTTTTTTTTCTTCCTTCTCCTTGCTTGTCCCTCACTCCACCGGACTGTGTCACCAATATTTTTGGGCCGATTCATGTAAAAACATTACAGTACCCCTCAGGCCAGGCATCGGGTTACACCACAGCGAGGCCTTTCCAAAAGAGCCTGTCCAAAATGCTTAACGGATCTCCAAGTGAACTGTGAAACAGGTAGTCGGCCTGCCACTCACTGTCAACACCTCGCCATCGCTCAGTGTCGCAAGTCTCCTTTCTCGCTGCATACCTGAGTGTTGAACCAGTGTCGGGCCCATGTTTGCTGGTTGCAGAGACCCGTAGCGTCAGACTTCAGAGACCAGAGACAGGATGAGTGATATTTTTTAATAAGTGAAGCTGCTCATACATGAGGGGCCAAACAATGGACCAGCATGCATTGGAGATTTTTTTTTTCGTTTTCTTTTATCTTATTTTTGAAATATCTTTACCGGAATACTTTCCAGCCTTCAAAATCATTCCCTACTTTTTTTTTTATGATTATTGTTATGTTGACAGGCACTTGCCTTTCGACAGTCACTCATCCCATTGGATTCAGATGACCATAAGTCATTTTGAACCCTCTTTCATGTTTCAAATATGCTATCTTTGTTCAGGGTTGGAATCCGGCAGATTTGGTTTACAAGCTGATCAATACAGCGCGAACTGGCTCTAAACACAAGTCCAAAGTGGTGATCGTTTTCATGTCCACTTTTGTTCCCATACACAGTTGTTACACTTTGTTTTTATTCTCTAATGTGGGATTACTTGGAAATTATTTTCTGCAACTGGATGCTCCTTTGAAGAAATGTGATTTCACAGTATATCTTTTCTAGTTATCATTACTGTGCAACTGAGTCGCTGCTCGGCTTTCAAACAAGCCAACAGTTAAAATCGACCTGAAAGTTTCTCCTGTATTTCCCCTGACTCAGGCCTCACTGAACCAAACGAACGGATCAAAAACAAAGATGCCGTTCAAATATCGGGCAAATCTTGATTCGTTTTCTTTCATTTGGCATATAGATGGACAGGAAGCTGTGTGTCTGTTCAAGCAACTCCCTCCAGGCAAATCTGAAACCGTGGTCAAATTTATGTTTGTGGCCTTGCAGGTCTGTGGCGAACACCCACCCTGCTCCACTCTGCGCCACACTCCCACTCCCCACCCACTCCGCCACCAGGAGCAGACTGCTGTGCCAGGCCGCCCTCCAGGCCACTGTGCTGAGAAAGTGACAACATAAGGTCCATTCTGTTCCCTGTCACTCACAGCCCCAGGCCCACTGTTAAATGGAAAAGGCTTTTAGAGGCGGTAAATGGAGGGAGGGAGTGGGGGGTCACAGTGGACATTTCAGTATGTGTGTCCGTGTGTCATTTTGTCTATGTGCGTGCATGCATCTGGCAAGTTCATGTGAAAAGACTCTTGTGGATCCGCACATTATCTTGCGTGTGTGTGTGTGTGTGTGTGACGAAAACCAGTAAGAATAGCCAGTCTGCATTCTGACTTTGTGTTTGCGATTCATTTGTTTTGATGAAACAAATTTTAGGCACGGCAACATACATCACACCATCATCATCATCATCATCATCATCATCCCTGGTAACTAATAGCCCCTTTTGTCATGTGAAGTCACTGTTGTTCTCCGACTTCTATTTTACATGGAGGCTCATTCTGCACTCTGCACATATTAATTTCAACCATGCACCGTAAACATTCCTCATTGCATGGCTGGGTCACTAAAGATTGTGAGAAATGTTACCAAGTGAATGCTCACAGTGCATTTTAAACAGATGTCTCCTGTCAGTGCCTGGTAAGCAGCTTTAAATACCAGATTCCTCAGTGATCTTGTTTTATGACAAGGGTTGTCTGCATCAATCCCACAAAGGGGTGAATGTAGGGACAGTTTTGATTAATTGATCATTAGTTCCGCTTTGAAGCCTTGTGTTTTTCCCCTCTTTGCCCCGACTGATTACGAGTATTTATAACCTTCAGCCCATTTAACTGGGAACAGTCTAGCTGTAATATATTGCTTAGCAATTGGTCCTCGTTTAACCTTGAAGATTGTAAAGCTGCTGTGCAGGAATAGTGTAATAGTCACCTTCATGAGGGGGCAAAATACAGCTCATGCTGAGTAACTAAAACCTAAAATTTTTCCTTTCATAATTAGATAAAAGAAGGAGGAATGGTTGGTGTGATATTGGAGACGACTGCGTGTTTTGTTTTTTCCAAACCTGCTTGATTCAGTTGTTGTCTCTTGGAGCAAAAATGCTGGTGACTCATCCGATGCCAAACAACATTTAGAGAAAATTTATTATTTCAGGATGAACCCCTTTTATCTTGATTTCAAATGATGCTTCAAATAAAATGAATGACTTACAAGTCAAATGAAAAGCAGACACAATAATGTATATCATAACAAGGACAAAGAAACCATCAATTAACAAACATCCAGAGAGCAAAAAAGAACGTGGGTAAAGGGGAATAAAAAGAATAGTGATTTGTCCATAGCTGATGGACCCTTTGTGAAAATTATAGGAATTCAGAAAATATACAAGAATCTTTTAATTGTATCTCTGATATTTTTTCCATGTGAAAGCTAACCCTATGCTTTCAGTCAACATAAACAGGAAGCACGGGTATGAATTAAAACTGTTTGATATTTGCATTACATTTGCATCCTCTAAAACACACACAAAGGGAAAAAACTGTGTGACTGGCAGGAATGATTGTACATAACTTGTCTGTGACTGGGTTCACACTCAGACACACTGTAAATACCACTTAGCTGAGAGAAAGGGACAGATGTGCAGAGCTTCTTGGCCTGCTGATGTGATTAGAGTTCATCTGCAGGATAACTCAAATAGACACAATGATATCGCATGAGACTTAAAAAAAAAAAAAAAAAAAAGTACATCAGCGCAGAACATCAGATTTAGAGGACCACAGCCAACAATGCACATGTGCCAATAATTCAGCTCACCGGACACAGTTTACAAGCTGCACACAATGAGAGCTTTTATCTACCTTGTCACTGCAGAAACTGTTGCCTCGCTGGTGCTTTGCAGTTTGCATTTTTTTGACCATTAAGGGGCTGGCCACTGCTCCTGCTTATTGTTTTAACTGGCTGCATAGTGCTCTTACAGAGAAGCAGACACAAAATTAGATTATAGTTTTTTCTAACAACATCAAAGTCCTCTTCAAATTTGAACTTTGTGGAATTTTTTTGAACCTTGAAACAATGTGAAGGAAGAGTACTGCCACTTTCTAAGCATTTTAACTCAAGGTCAGTGTTTTTATTTATTATTGATAACAATAAATAATCCAGGTCTTTATTGTCTTTTTTTTTTGTTCTGGGCTTTATAACCCTTGAGTATGCAAAAATTAATTGCAAACACAAAAGAAGTATAAACACCTGAGTGAGAGAAAAAGCCAGAATTTTTTTTTTCAATTCCTCAACACCACATTTGAAATTAACTTTGTGTGTGTGTGTGTGTGTGTGTGTGTGTGTGTGGTGGTGCGTGTGTGCGTGCGTGCGTGCGTGCGTGCGTGTGTGTGTGACAGGAGTGATAGATTGACTGTGGGGTGTCGCGGCGTTGTCAGTGGTGAGTGTGATGATAGTCAGCTGAAGGCTCTCACCTGTCGCTGCTGAGGCGAAGTGAGGGGACGACTGGCGCCGGCCCAGTCTAAACAGGAGTCAGCCCTCGCTGTCTGAACAGGTCTGCTTCACACTGAGCGCGTCCAAGGGAGGGGGGTGAGGGACGGGCAGAGGAGAGGAAATCCAGATATTTATGCACACACGGGAACCCCCCACCGCACCCCAACAGTGTTTCACACATGCCTCTCCCACTGCATGCACACACTGCTGTCTAATTGTTTGTTAGCAGGTAGCAGGAGACTCTTAACACATTGTTCTTCAAGCCACAGAAAGCAGGGTGCACGCCAGCTTTGTGCATTTCCACAATGTGCACTGTGTCCAAACTAATGAGCTGACATTGACGGGGTTTACGCACCCCTCTGTATCGGGGCCCCCTTTTTTTTCACAGTTGTTTGTCAAGACTTACTTACTTAACAATACCATTCATTTACACCAAACCGTGCATATACGCCTACATAACCTTTTGCTTGGTGCATCTGCACAATATGAGTTCAGGTTTTGCAGATTGCATAAGTGTAAATTGACCACTGAGGGTTTTTTTCATCCCAATTTTTCAAACACACCCCTCCCCTTCCTGGGCAGTAGGCGAAGCATCTCCAACTCCAGCCCTGGTGTGTGCGTGTGTGTGTGTTTAAGCGGGATTTGTGTGTGAGAGTGATGGCGGAGGCAAACCATCTGCTTGGCTGAATCGACATGTGCTTGATATCTCCGCTGCCTTGGCATGGACACCCTGCAGATGTTTCAGTTGTTTTTAGCGATGCTTTGTTTTTGGTGTCCCCTCGTCTGTTTAGAACTGGGGGGATTAAAACTGTCCACCCGGGGACATTTGAAGAAGTGTTAGTTAAGTCTCTGTGTTATGCCCCTTCTATAAAGCTGTCTGTGCCATGCTTCACTCATCTTGGGACTGACACAGATTTACAATTTCAAGCTAGATGAAGAACAAGCCAGGCTGTCATCAGATTCAAGTCTTTTCTTTGAGCTTAGAATGTATCAAAGAAGAACGTAGCAGGATGTACTGTACGTTGATAAAACTATTTGACTCCTAGTTCATTGTTCCAGTGAGGTCAACACTGCTAAGCTCCGAGTTTTTCGTGAGTTTGCGTTGCATTTTACTGTTTGTTTTGCAGCTGTACATGAAGTTTACTTTACTGACTTAGTTGAGAATTCTCTCTTTCTGAATTTATACAGTAAATAACACATTTGTTTATGCAGCAGATGTGGAAAAGCTTCTTTTGTGCCTCTGGGGATGATCTCTATTTGAGTTTTTCACTCCAGAGTCGGCACCAGAACAGGAATGGAGGGATTACAGATCCCACTTTTGAAACATCATCTTTATTCCTCTGGAACTCACTTCTCCTTTTACAAATGTTTGTTGTCTCTATGGGATGTTACATATCATATGAAAGGAGTGACACGAGCATGTAAATTCAGAAATTGCTCATTCTTACTCGGTGTCTCACATTACAAAATTTAGGGGTTTTCAGCCTGCATCCTAATGGAACTCCAGCCAACTAATCCTTCAGCAAGTTTTTAAAAATTATGTTCATTTAACGCTCGATGCGAAATAATCGTTAATGTTCAGAGATATTTGTAGAAGCTGGACTCTTCCCAGAAAATATTTCTTTCCCTCAACTTCAACCATCTGTTTTTTGCTGTCTGTCATTTAAGGAAATGAGTCATGCCAACTGAGAGAATCTGTTGTTGGATCCAGTTTATCTTCCTCTTGCCTACAGATCCCCTTCAGTTTAGTGTGAGTGGGATCTTGGTGAGCGGCCTTATCTGTTGGTGTGCAGGCAGGGTTATCAGCTCAGACCTCACACGTCTTCCCCACACTGGCAGATTGACGGGATGCTGGTGTTTAATGATCCCATAGCCTTTATTTTAATGTCTCTTTTTTTTTCCCAGCAAAATTTAAATAGTTTTAGAATATTCATATTCGCTGTCATTGGCAGCGAAATTCCAACTGCGGCATCTAAAACTAAGCGAGTACAAATTTGTCAATCGTGGTTCTTGTCAAAGGAGGGTAATAAGCCCACACTTGCCCCATGTGTTTTGAGTTGGCTCAAGCAGCGAGCGCAGCAGGTAGTGTTGACTATCTGGTGAAAAGTGGCCTTGATCCATCGCTGTGTGGTCACTTCCAGGTCAGGCTGTAGGCAGAGCCGGCGCGGGGTGTGGGGGGGAAAGCAGGATATCAGAGACAGGCCAAATAAACAAACCTGTCAGCCGTAGCATGGCCCTCTGACCTCCCCTGTCCCATCTGTTTTCTTATCTACTCCACTGCTAATACTGAGAACAAGTGACACCTCTCTCTGGCAAGCACTCACTGTTTTCCTTCCACTTAGCCACGGCAGAGCTGCACAAGATATGCACTTGGTGAGGAGAATGGTATCATATGCCTGCAGAGGTGAGCTGACGGGAGGAAAGCTTCTCATTATCTGGAATGATAAACACTGGGGATCACAAAACACAACTGTGTACATGACTAAAAGGTGTTTTCCTTATGTTTTGGGGATGGCAATACAAATCTGAATATTAGCACTTATGTCGGAAGTGTTTATATTAGAAGGACAAAATTACAAAGTTAAAGAGAAAATGAGACAGGCTGAAGGTCTCACACCTGTTATTATCATCCAGGTCCAATGTCTGCGGAAATTTTGGTGTTCGTGATATGATATTAAAAAACTGTAATAATATATTGCTTAAATTATACACACATACTGTTTTAAGGCGGGCCAAACCTGTGAGTTCCAGCCTGTAGAACCGGCTGTTTTTTGTTTTTTTTTTGTAAAACCTATTCTGAAATTGCCAGCGTTGACCAAAGCATGAGCTCAGTGCACCAAAACATCAACAGCCACGAGATGTCAACACAGAGGGAAGTGAGGTGGCTGATTATTTACCATTCTGCCCTTCTGCTTGTTCTAGATTATAATGCTCTGAGGAGCTTTGTTAGCGAGAAACATACAAGGTTCTTCTCTCTCCACCTTCTGTCCAGCTGTTACTATGTGTTGGCTGAGAATGTTGTAGACTCGTCATCACTGCAGAGGGGCGGAGTGGATAGGTGGTTGATGGTGCCAATCATTAGTGAGGCGGAGGAGTTGGGAATCTTAATGAGTCTCCCCAGGGACGGAGACTGTGGAGCCGAAGTGGAGGAGAGGAGCTTTAGAGGTGGAACGTTTGCGTGTGTGTGTGTGTGTGTGTGTGTGTGTGTGCGTGCGTGCGTGCGTGCGTGCGTGCGTGTATGAGCGTGCGTGCGTACGTGTGTGTGTGTGCAATGGGGGCGGGACAGGGACAAGCTGTCATCCTGCAGAAAACTCTGCTCCAGTAAGTCACATCTGCCAATGGGCACAAGGGCCATGCCTGGGGGCTGCATGAGGGGTCAAAGGGCGAGGCGTCCCCCTGCAGAGCACTCAGATCACATATCCACTCCAGTCAATAAACCGGCTGCTGTCACTGTTGCAAACACAGACAATACTTCTCCTTTTTCAATTGGCTCAACTGTAGGTCTTTATCACAGAGATTTACAGTATATTTGGCTCCTCTCTCATCACTTTAATTCCGGGATCTTTTTAATTTCTTGTATACAGTTTGTGATCAAAATGACTGTCTTATATCAAATGTTGTATTTAAAGCAAAATCCAAATATGAAGTTGTTGAGGCTGACATCTCTTGCTGGCCGTTTGTGTAAGTAAACCTTATAAAGCTTATGTTCATTTTGGCTAATGTTTGTTTACCTTTACCATGCCGGTGGCCTCCACGCCGGCTGGCATGTGTGAGGATTTATTCTAAAGAGGTGTCGGAGTGGAAATTTTGGATTAAGTCTGTTGCAGAATGAGAGAAGTTGATTCTCTGCTCATGCAGGTTTCGGGAGTCAACGTGTCCAGGACTCCTAACAGTCATGTTAAAAAGCACAACCTCCTGCTGTGCTCACCTAATTTCTAGCAAATCAACAAATGGGCAGCATCTAACCACCATCTCTGGTGTCCTAGAGCCACCCTCAAAGTTTGTTTTCTCTGGATTATCTGATTTAGTTCTACTCAAAAGTAGTGAGCTCAGCAGTTGCTCCTCCTTTTTCAACGCCAGCCCACCACTGCCCCTGCAGCATCTGAACCTCCCCTGCCTCTACCCGTCTACGAGTTTGGCAAAGCCCCTGACCTCCCAGTGCAGCTCCCTCGGTGACCAGTAATGGTTTATTTTGTGTCAAAGTGCATTTTGATTCCCCTCCGCTCAAATTTTCTGGACAAATTCAGCAGTTGTGCAACTCGAAACCGTCGTGAGCTCACATGTTTACAATGCAGGGCTGCCATTGTTTGTCACACCTTTCAAATAAAAGGTAGCCAAGATGGACAGTGTTTATGGGATGCTGGGAGCTGTCGGCGGCTGTAGCTGGGAGCTCTGTCCACTGGGATGCTGTTTGAGACTATTGACGTGTCGTTTTCGCCTCCTCATTGCAGCCAAGTGGTGCCTGCCGAGACAGCTCATGGTCATGTTATGGCTGATATGCATTGGGCATTAAACAAAGGTTTGGATTCCTGCAGCACTGGATTTCAAGCTCAGATTTCAAGCTATGAAATCTGCATTTTTATTTCAGTCCTGATATACGTACATACAGTAAATCCAGTTGGGGAGGGGCTTTCGAGCATTCATCTTAGTCTGAACTGTGACACAAGCGCAGACACAGACGGATACGTTCTCTCTCTCTTACTGTCTGACCTGTCACATTTTTCACAGTTTTGTCGTTCTCATTTATCCTGGCTAAATGTGGCTGAACAGAACTTCATGGAAACCAAGGCAGTACATATCATTCTTCAATAAAATGTGACCATGAGACAGAAAATTACACATGAACTGTGAACATTAAGACACAATCCAACAGTGGACACAAGGGAAGAGTAGTATGAGCAAAATTTGCCGTAACAACTGTGATACATGTCATCCAGGGGAATTGCAATAATACTGAGACTCACTGACTGAAACCATTAACGTTTCCTCTGCACAAAACAGTTTGCGTAAACATTTTGATGTAGTCACGATGACCTCAGGTGCATCTATAATTTAAACTATCTTGAATGAAACAGCGGGGACTTTGGTGCAGCTGAATGGAACACCTGAGGGCGTTTACAACAGCTTGACTAAGCATTTGTTTAGTTATGTTGAAATGCACGTGATGGCGTGTCAGTCTCCATCATCCTGTGTGTTTTGTGTCAAGTGGTGCTGTAGCAGTAACAGTGTTCTCCATCTGCTGCCTTAGATCTTCCTCTCTTCCTCCATCTCCTCAGTTTGCCTATTTCTCCAGGTCTCCTCCTCCTATTCGATCTGCTTCCTGTCTCCCTTCCTGCCCTGTACTTCTCTACTTCACCCACCCTCCTCTCCCTCCTCCACCCTCAATGTCAACTAATTAAGGGGGCGAGGAAAAGGGCAGTACAAAGACCTTGTCTGGCCCACCCACTGACCTCATTCCACCCTTTTCTGAGCCATCATTTCTGGCTATTTGACCTGTCTTAGTCTTTTGATTATGGTCAAGAACGCCTAGACACAAAGAGCTAATCATGGGATACAACTGGCTGGGCTGTCACTCACCTTTTGGACAGTCCCCTTCCCGTCCCACCCTGCCCTCTTCTCTTGTTTGTCTTCGGTCTGCTGCTCAAGAGCTGAGCCTCTAATCTAGTTGCTGGTCAGCGAGGCAAACAGTCTGTCTCTGTCCATTGTCTGTCATTAAAAAAGATATTGTCTTTCCACCCTGCAATACGATTATTTGCCCTTCAAATTCTGCCTGTTTGCACAAATTTCTAAACATTTAACGGTAGGTCAATTCACACTCAAAAGTGTTGTACAAAGTGTTGTGCAAAGTGTGACTGATCGAATATGTTTAAAAACACCACTATATATAGGGTCAGAAAAGTCACACCAACGTGGAGGTGCCTTAAACCTGCAATTTCTTTTTTTCTTTTAATCTATATGTGTTTCTCTATGTTGATTTTATGGCTTTTCACTCTGTATGTCTTCTATTCTTGATGTAAAGCACTTTGAATGCCTTGTTATCGAATGGTCCTACACAAATAAACTTGCTTTGCCTATTCAAATGGCCAGTAGGGGCCAACACCTGTAAATGCAACCACTGATTAGAATTTGAAAATACG
>CAAKHG010048801.1:0-12196 GCA_901007715.1 Dactylopterus volitans | reverse complement strand
AAATTACACGCCAGCTTTAAAGAAACGTCAAAAAGTGTGCAAATGACACCCGTATGGGTTTGTCAACATGCAGGAGCTTGCTTCATGCTTGGCTCTCCCTTTTTTTTTTTTTTTGTTAGGAGTAATAGCAGTAATAACACGAGGTGTGATGACGTTAGACGTGTTTACCATAGAACATAACAGCACTGGAGTAAACTCACCCATCAGGGAGCAGTTTTATGTTGATTTACGGCTCATTCCGCTGACATATTTCAGCGAGCCGTGCCGGGTCAGACCCGAGGGAGGTGCTGTCCCGAATGGGTTTTTTTTTTTTTTGCTCATGCCGCCCATTTGCAGCGCGGTGCCCGAGTATCGGCACACCTCCGGGCGTCAGCCAGCGCGGTTCGGCAGCATCCCGAAACCGCAGCCCCGTTAACGATCACAAAAAAACAAAAAAAGACAAAAAAAAAAAAAAAACACAACA
Organism: Dactylopterus volitans; assembly: GCA_901007715.1. Lineage (NCBI taxonomy): Eukaryota > Metazoa > Chordata > Actinopteri > Syngnathiformes > Dactylopteridae > Dactylopterus > Dactylopterus volitans. The sequence goes on along the minus strand of CAAKHG010048801.1, from coordinate 11,733 downwards.
AGCCGCCCTCAAAACACAATCAATCAAAACCCGACACAAGCGGATTTTAAGGTCACGCTTTGCCGTCAAAGACGCGTCCGAACTGCGCCCGACTACAGCAACTTTGAGCCGGAGCAGCCGGGTCAGAACCGAGGGCTCCGCCGCGGATCCGTGTCACGGCGAAAGGCCACGACCGCGAACGAGGGGACATCGGGAGCCGGGACGAGGGAGGGAGGGGAGGGACACCCCCGCTGTTCCAGGCGACTCGCGGCTCCTGGAACTTTCGGGACACGCAAACGCCACACACCGCCGCCGCAGGGACGGAGCCCCTGCTCCCCTCTACCTCCGCCGCCGGCCGGCAGCTCCGTCCTCCCCACAGCACCGGCTGCGCTCGGAGCACCGCCGCCGGACTCGACCGGACCGGCTAAATGGCTAGCGGGCTAGTTAGCGCGGCTAGCGAGCTAACGAGACGACGACGACAACACACAACAGTTCCCCACCGCGGCGGCTGAACACGGGAGGCAGGGCACACGCAACATACACAGGTATACTTAGGGGCCAGCCTCTTCTCTTGGTCCTTCACCCTCCTAGAAAACATGTCTTGCTTTCTGGGCGAGGCTGAGGCGGGAAAGTCGCATCACAGACCTCTCGCTCCCTCCGCCACCGGCAAGTTCTCCTGCGTGGCCCCGAGAGAGGCAGACGGGAGTTGTAGCCTGGCAGCCTCCTTAACTAAAATAGAAACATGTTTCCAAAGGGGTCCTGACGCCGTGCGGCTTGCGTGACGTCGCCAACAGCCAATGGCAACGCGAGGCGGGAGGGAACCCGGCTCCCCATTGGTTATAAAGCAATGAGCCCATCCCATAACTGAAAGAATTTAAAGCCGCAGTGACACCAAACTAGCCTCCTGACAGATAACTTGTCATGCGAGGGCAGGAAAAAAAAAAAAAAAAAGTTCAAATTAATTACCAAGCGCATGAATAACTACGACACCTCCAGTATCGCTTTTGTCAATTTCGTTTAAAAACAACGTATTTTTTTTCCAAACAAAACGGCCGCGTATGAAAGTCCCGACAGCTCGGCGAACACAGGCGGTGGTTAAAATTCATCTACAAAGTAGAGCAGCAGGTTCCTATTTACTTATTCAAATGTAATGGATCATGTAGCCCGTGTTTGCCAGAAGTCCAGGGGACAAACAAATCAGCCCGCTTTGTTTCCTACATCATTCATTTACATTAAAATTTAAGTCCTCGCCCCTGCTCCCGCCGTATCAATTTCTTCCTACAATGAATGCATCCTTTTCATTATCTACGAGCTCGCGAGCAATCTCATTTGACTAAATCCCATCCGCTCTGTGTGGAAATCTAGATAGTTGACCCTTGGCTTAATAGTCTTAACTTGCATATTCAGTGAATAAATATTGTGACTGAAAAAAAAAATACTTTGAGATGTTAATCTGACAGGAAAAAAACAAAACGCTGATGAACAACTGCAAATCAGTGTAATGTGGATTTCCATCGCCGCAAACAGTCAATTTGCTCAACGTTCACAATCTCTGCGCATGTTGAGCAAAACAAGGAGGGCGTTTTTGCCGTTTTTGTCATTCAGCAAAATCGGCTGCCAAATGCTGAGCAACGTCAGTCACACGACATGTAATGGGTCTACAATACACTGACCGGGAGGAGTAAAACAGTTACACAAACATGCAAAGACACTTTGGTTGGAAGCTCGGAGAAGGCGGCGCATTTCCAAGCAAAGCAACTGCTCACGCCACTTAAAACGAGTGATTTTTAAAATCTGACACACACATACATACATACATACATATATAAAAAAAATAAAAAGAGAAGTCAAAAACATTACAGTCAAATCAAGAGATGCGGTGGTACACAGAGGTGCAAAAAATACAAAAGCGCAAAGTACAAAACTTAAGCTCGACAACTTCACATTTACAAAAGCAAACTTTAGATATTCAAATCAGCGGTAAAGTTAACGCTACACCACCAACTGTGAGGTCCTGGTTTCACAGGTTATGGATTAATTCATAGCGCGGGACTATAGTTAATCCATGTCCGTGAGTCCAGACAGCACGAGACTTGCGGCGGGGCGAGGAGGCGGGGCTTCGCCGGCGCCGGCCTTACCTCCCACTCCTTGACGTTGAGGTCGGTGACGGGCTCGTCCTCAGCCGCCTCCGACGCCTCGTTCTTCTTGACAACCATAAAGCCCGGCTCCTGACCCACACCCCTCACCCCCTCACCGTACATATCCGGGCTCCACTGCATGAAGAACACGTAGAGGTGGTCGGACCTGGTGGGGGGACAGACGGCGAGAGACACGGGTGAGAGGGGGGAACCGCTGGGGGAACCCTGACCAAAAAAGCATCACCCGCGCAATCGGATTTCATCTATCTATCATCTATTCATTCGGTTATTGCTGTTTTACCAGGGATGGACCAGTTCTGCAAGCTTATTTTCATCTGTGGTGCACAAAAAAATGACGGTATAAACTAGGTTTACCACCTCATGGCTGTAACGACGCCAAAAACCCGGTTATAGTTTACGTCAGTTTCTGTCCATAATATATAAAGTGACGACTTGGAGGAAAAAAACAAAAGTATTAACTGCATGAGATGCCATTGCTGCATAAGTACAGACGTTTGAGTGAAATCTCATCCCCAATCCGAGTTTACATTTGTGCCAAATTTGAATAAACACCCCACCAAGTCTCGGTAATGTCGACCTTTGACCTTTAAGTTGTTTTTTTTTTAAATCCCTTGAGATATTTCGTCTCATACATCCTCTGATATTGAAGGGTCGCTTCCCAAAAAAAATCTGCCCGTCAATGACGAGCGTGACTTTTGTTGACATTGGTGCCAAATTTCGAGACGTTCCGCCGTGACGTTCCCGAGATATCACGTTCCCCCAAACGGGAAGGACGAGGGGTCAAAGTGACCTCGCGATCTTGAGCTAATTTTTCGCCGTTGTGGATCAATGAAGTTTATCAAGTTAAGCTTTTTCTGTTTGACCCTGATCTCAATGTCAGTCCTTTGAATCTGATCCAATACTTGTATTTGTATTATATTGCTCAAACACGTATTATACAAATAAGAGCTGCCTGCAAATCTGACTTTTTTTTTTTTTTTTTTTTACAACTCTGTCCAAATATGAAGCTCCTCGTTCAAAGAACAAAAAAATGTTCACAAGATTAAATGTTTAATGCGGTGAGAATGAAGGTTTTACTGGTCGGCGCGGCGGCTGAAATGAAAGCTTTATGGCGATCTTTAAAGTGACAAAGCGAAACGGGGATGTTTACCGACAGCGATGGCAAAACGCTTCCTCCGGTAGGTACTTTCAAATGCGAAAAGCTCAGGTTGTAAAATAGCGGCGGGGCACATAGCTTGTGGGAAAAGTCGCAGCCGTGGGCCGCAGATTGTCACACTGTTGCTATGGCTGCGGGGGGGGATCATGACAGAGCTGGGCTGGGCTGCGTTCGTTGTCCTGGTGGTGTGCGGCCGACTCAATTCAAGCTTCCCTTCCTTCCATACCAGCGCCAGGACACTTAAAGACGCATCACGCGGCTCGCCTCCCATCTAGGTCAGACTACAGAGTCTGGCAGAGTCTGTGGAGAGGGAGTGCGCGGCGCTGCGTTGCCAGTCTGACCAGCTTATGATCCACTCCTCCCACGCACACCTTTGCCTGCTAGCAGCGCGCAGGCAGGCAGGCAGGCAGGCAGGCAGACAGACAGACAGACAGGCAGGCAGGCAGGCAGGCGGGCGCGTTAAAAATAATGAGTAGTAGCATGTACAAGCTCAGCCTTTTTAGGGCTAACTCTGGATCTGACACGTCCCCCGAGCTATTATCCCCAGGAGCTGTGTGCAATACTGGTTTCGGGGAGAGGGTGAGGTAGCTACGGCAACCTGTGGCTTTAAAAAAAAAAACAAAAAAAACAACAAAGCCAGACTTCATAGTGAATTCTAAAGTGAGGTGGATCGGAGTGCCATCGCCGCGCTCGGGCGGCGCATACGTCGCGTATCCGGCAGGCGTTTCGCGGCGCCGTGACTAACAAAGACGACACGCCTGTTTGTCCGGTTCAAATGTGATTAGCAGCCCGAGAGCGCCGAGGGAGGCGGAGCAGGCGCGGCGGGTCAAATGAACGCTCAGATCGACCCCGACGACGTTGTTCGCGTCGCCGCCTTTAGAAAAGGAGGCGGGAAAACAACAGCGGCGCCATTTTGCCAGCGGTGACGGCCGCCTTCAACCGGGCTCCACATCTGGCCCGAGTGAAAGGCTCCTTTCATAAACGTCACTAATCAGTCGTCGCCGAGATCGATTCTCCCCGCAAACAAAATACCTAACTTTTGTGAAAGCGCGTAATTCTTACATTGCCCCTTTTTTTGTCGTGTTTGAAGACCTTTTTAATGCAATTATGACTATTGCTGATTTGGCAAATGACTGAGTGACACAAACCGGAATGAGACATTCCAAACATCACATTGGTGTCCTCACAATGGTGTTTCTTTCATTTTTTGGGGATTTGTAGGTTATTTCTGTGCCCAAGAATTCCAATTCCATCATCATTTTGCATTATGAAACGATAATTACTTGCGCGGACCCCTGGAGGCGCCGCTGCTCCCCGAGTGATGCTAAGTGAATGGAGAGGTGGCGTGCATGTGACGCGCGTCAGGCCGTGAAGCGGTGAATTCTGGGAACACGACAGCGGGAACAAACACAGGCTTTCGGAGAAACCAGACAAGACGCCTGCTTTCGAGTGTCCCTCGCTTGGCGTGGGTCATGTGTTTGCCCGAGTTCAGCACTAAAGTGTGTGCGTGTACGTGTGCGTGTGCGCGCGCGCGTGTGTGTGTGTGTTTCCCTGCAAAGCGAAAGAATAATAAATGATTTTACTGTCTGGGAGAAGCGGCAGAAGTGAGAGTCAAGACGAGGAACGGGAAAACGTTTCAAATATTAAACCAGCTGGACTTGAGGTGTTTTCGGGAAGAAAAAAAAACTGCTCTGGTTTACTAATTTCTCCATGCAGGCTGCGGCGGAGATGATTTGCTTGTACTCAAATGTGTGCAGCCGAGGGGCGGGTGGACGGGGGGGGGCGCCGCGCCACACTGACCTCTCCTGCGGCACGGCGAACCAGTACTCATGCTTCTTGCCCTGCTGGGCGTACTGCTGCATGGAGGCGCTGGCGTTGGACACAAACGTCTTCTTCATGGGCTTCCCCACCCGCAGACACAGGAACTTGTGAGAGCGGTGCTTTTGCCTCTCCGCAGACCCTGAACCTGGGAAAACAAGGTCACGAGCGTTAAAAAGAAAGAGAGAGAGGGAAGCAGGTTGTTTAATAGCTGCGAGGGGCATGAAGAATAGTTTATGTAACAGTGAAGGCATTTTATCCCCCCCCCCCCGCCGCCGCTAAACAACTTGCCGATTCTTCTCTCATTATTTATGTGACCTCATCTTCTGTTTACTGGCCACTTCGGCCGGCATTAGTCATTCCGATCCAGAAGCGCGGCAGATGAGAGGAATAAACGGGAGCAGCACACTGTAATTGATAGTGGCACCCAGTTTTTCCGGCCACGGCATATTACTGCGCCACTGGCCTTTTATAGCGCCGCCGCCGAAGCCGCCTCGGGATGCCGGATGAGATCACCGCGCCGGTGACATTTCACTGGCGCACGCCGTCGACCGCACACACGGCAACGATGACCAAAAAAAACCCCCAAAAAACCCCCCCCCCCCCCCCAAAAACCCCCAAAAACAAACAAAATATTAATCTGCTTAGGCAACACAGCTCAGTGGGACAAATTCAATTTCCAGAATGCATTAATTTGGTATTTATGCAGCCCCGCGTTTGAAGCCGCTGCGGTGACTTGTGTGGGTTGTGCTAATGTGCGCGGGAATAAAGGGCAGCCCTGCCGAGATGCCGGCGGACTGGAGCCGATCCTGCAGCTCGGCTCCTCCGTGTGACAATAATTGCCAGGGAGAGGAATCATCTTGGAGCCGCGGGGCCACGTGTCCGGCCGGCGGGCCGGCGGGGCGCCCTGACAACCGCGCCTGCTGACCGAGGGGCGTCGCCGCGGCTCGCTCCTTTTAACTGCTAACAAGCCGCCGCCCCTCCACTCCCCCGCTCGTTTGGTTCTTAACCACCTCAATTAGAGGCCGTCACGTTTCAGCACATCTCGAGATTGATAATCCAGCTCGTCAAAAACATCCTGCTCCCTTTATGAAGTTTAGCCTTCATCCCCGTGTGGCGATAAAGTTTTAAGATGCGTTGCCGGTGCGCTTACGGAAAATGAGCATAAAACTCAACGCTTACTTTTGGAATTCACCCTCTGCTCATAGCACAATTTAACGTTGGATTACACAATCTGAGCAATGCATATTCTTTTGAAATACTTGGAATTTCTGTGTGGAAGAACATACAGAGCTCATAAGAATGTATTAAGGCTACAATATGTACGTTTTTTCTAAGATTTTTTGGTCGAAATGTGCTCCAGAGTTGATCTTGATATGGCGTCGCCAAAGGATCGCGTGAACGGAACATCCCTCTCGTGTTTTTAAAGCCGTTTTGTCCGTCTAGCCAATCAGAGAGGTCCAAAGTGGGTCCATATGCAAACACACGTCTGTCTGACTACAACTATCTTGTAATGAGGCTTCAAGCTTCCAACTACGTAAAAGCATTTTGACTGGAAGAGTACATAACGCCGGAGGTGGCGGCTGAATGACACATATCCCGCCGCTTAACCTGACAAACCAATCGCAAGCTTTATCACAGCAAACATTGTTGACGCCGTCGCGGCGCTTTGAGAGAGCCGCATGACGGTGTAATGAAACCTGCATGGTAAACTTATTACCTGTGGACAAACGAGCGGACCAGACCTTTTGTTTGTCCATTTGTCCCCTGACAGGAAGATAACGCTCTTCTCATACTAATTTAGATGATCTTGGCCTTGTTAGCGTGAGACAAACGCCCAATGGCGTCGCAAAGATGGCTTTCGGCGGGCCAAAGCTTGCCAATGGAGGAGGATGGAGGATGGAGGAAGTCGCTATAGCTGGCTAATTAACCCTGACAGGCCTTTTGGTCATATCAATACACCAGGTGATCATGCATGACCAGAGCGAGAAGGCGTGGGAACCGCTAAAGACCTCGAGATACGATATCACCACGATACGCAAGTCACAACATGACAGTAGTGTGACTCTTCTTTATGGTGATAAATATATATTAATATAAATCTATCGAGCCACAACATTATGGCCACTGCACGTTTACCACAGAAAATAATGCAGCGCAACCAGATGACCAAAATATGAGTCCACATGTCAACACCTCTCTCAAACGCGTTCGGTGAAAAATTCAACATAAAACTCCTCGTGAAGGGGGAACTGATTGCATATGTATTGCAGCAAATGTCCAAAAAAAAACAAACCCTGCCATGGGCGTGTCATGCATTTCCGACTCCCAAGTATCAATCCAATATCACCACACAACAAATCACAGCATGAGGCTGAATAGATTTGTTTTTGGGTTTGTTTTTTTTTAGGGGCCTTGATGAAACCCAGTGGAGCAAGCAGACGCAGGAGCCGAGCGGTTCGCTTCGCGGCCTCGAGCCTGCGCGCGGGGGCCTCGATTCCACCTCTCGAATGCTGCAAGCTTTAAGGACGACGAGTAGCGCTCCGGGAGCAATCGCCGCACGAGCGTCAAGGTTACTCGTTTCACGCCGCAAACAGACCGCGCCGCTGGACGTGTTTCGCTGCTCGCGCATATATACGCGGTGGCGGCGCCGCGTTAAGTCGAGCTCGAGGACGCGTAACTCAGTTACGGAGCCGACTGCCTGGTGAGAAGAGAGCGAGGTCACGAGGAGGATGTTTATTTGGGCTAAGTGCGCAGGGTGGATGGATTTTTTCAAGATGATGGCGACCACTCAAAAAACGAGCAAGGCATTGAACCCTGACCTCTATAAGTGGTGACGCTCGGCGGCCACCACATCGGACAGAGGCTTTACTGGTGCACTGGAGCGCGCAGGGTTTGGCTTCGAAAGCAAGCTATTTTAGCATTGGAGCGTTTCATTTGTTTTCTACTCCCTTAAAGTTTGGATATATGAACTGCTGGGAGTTGAAGACAAAATATTCCGGGGTTTGAGGCATTTAGAGTTGGTCCAAAAAAAAAAAAAAAAAACAAAAAACCCCAAAACAAACCCAAACAGAAAGGCGTGCGAAATATAAATAACAGCTCTGCGAAAGCCGTTTTTGGAAGGCATTTTGATGTCGGACTATAATCGCCGCCATGTTTCCCCTTTGGGCAGCAGGTGTGTTTGCAGCATTGTGGTGTTTGATGGGCTTTAGCTTATCGCCCGGAGGGGTGGCCCAGACCACCAGAGCCACAGATCAAAGGGCCGCGTAAAGCCCCATAAAGCCCGGCTAGCTTAGCCAAGCTGATAACAACAGAGAGCCTGCGATTTCCCCCCCCGTCTTTATATTCCATTTGCTCGCACCCGGGAAGAGTGGAACCGGAAAAGGTTATCGAGGACGAACATGAGAGTCGATTCGCGCGCGGCCCGGAAGCGAGGAACTCGCTTTGATACCTCTCTGAGGAACACGGATGTAGCGCCACGAGGAGCTATCGTGAGGTCATCCCCCCCGTAAGACAGCGTGCGTTTGCGTTTTTCTGAAGCACATTTTCTGTGAAGTGTGTTTACCCTCTGCAGAGTTCTGCGTGCTGCCCTTTTCCGCCTGTTCTACATTCTCCGTCGCCTCTTTCCCTTTTTGCATAGGGTCCGTTTTGGAGACCTCGCCCCCCTCGTTGGCATCCTCTTGTGGACTGGCTGAGGCGGAGGGGGCGTGCGTTGCTCCGGGGATGGCTGAGCTTTGGGATCCCGGGCGAGAGGTGGCGGTGGCGGTGCCGCCGCTGCTGCTGCTGCTGGGGCGCTGGGCCTGGCTAGTGGTGCTGCTGCTGGTGGTGGTGGTGGGTGTGCTTGGTGGCTTCTCTGCGCTGTGCTGCTTGGGCCCCGTTGGGGACTGGCTATCGTCGTCTGTGGCAGTGTCTGGCGGATTGTCCTCTGCTGCGGCGGAGGCTTTCGTTGGTGTAGGCTCCTCCGGGTGGCCGACCGAGCCGCGGGCGCCGCCGCCTGGGGCCCGGCCGGCGCTGCCGGCGGCCTCCACCTGAGTCACTGTTTGCACCGACTCCGTGGAGGCGCCCGAGGACTTGTCCAGGCAGACGTCCTCGCTGGACGCTTGCTCTTCCTCCCGAATGGGCGACAGCTCCGACTCGGTGAAGACGTCCTCGGAGATGGAGCCCTCGGTGCTGCGCGGGGCGGTGGTGCTGCCGCTGTCATTGGCGCCCGGCTCCCGCAGGCGGGGCTCTGGGTCCTTCTGCTGGGATGGGTGTCTCTCAGCTGGCAGAGGCTCCAGGTCACTGCAAACCAAAAAAAAAAAAAAGGTGTGAAATGTGACTACCAATAATCTGTCATTTCCCTGCACGCTCAAATAAAAACACCAGTGAATGAATGAATGAATGAATGATCTCCGGTCGCATCTCGGTGGTACTGATCTCAGAGTGCAACCATATCAGAATGACCCAAACGAAATGAAAAACACCTCATCAGGCACGAAAATGACGTGCAAATTGCACATACAAAAAAGTTCCGTCGGTACAAGAGAACTAATTAGTGTTGCGGGCAAACACAGACCTTTCATATCTCCCTTTTGAAAGTGTCTAATTAGACGGCACGCCAACAGCCAAAGCGCTCGTACGTATAACCGGCACACTTCAGAGGAACGCATCCCACAGGCACTTGTTGCTCAGCTGTGTTTTCGGAACGCGAGGACGCAGACAATGGACCGCAGCTGAGAAAACAGCTGGGCCTGACACACACACACACGCGCGCAAAAACAAAACAATAATTTGCCTGCACAACAACTGCTCCACGGGCAACACTCGACCGGCTAAACGCAGCGCGGCCCCCGGACGCTGCTGCCACCGGCGGACACAAAACCCGGGGAGGAGGCGCCGCCGGGCTGCCAGTGACACGCCGCGTTCGTTTGTCCTTGCATCGCCGACACCATCCAAGCACGCGGTTTTGCTGATACGATCGGAGCGCGAGCGCGGCAGGAGGGCAGCCGCGTTCTTCGCGGTGTCGGGGTCGGGTGGAAGGGTGAAAACGCAGAGCGTAGCTGCGAGGTTGAGTGTAGGAGGCGCGGGTTCGCGGGGGTCAGCGTTCCGACACCGTAGCCGCACATGCATCTGAATAATTGAGAGGACGCGGCGGAGGTGTTCTCCGCATCGCGCGCCCGCCTCCCGTTTTCACTCACTCGGGCACCGCCTGTCTGATCTTGGGGTCGGTGATCTCCTTGAAGATGGCGGCCGACTGCACCTCCTCCAGAGGACACATGATGCCGTACTCCTCGCAGCCGTGGGCCAGCACCCGGGGGTCCATCCGGTGGGGGTCGAACATGATGTTGTTGGGCGTCACCAGCAACACCCCGCTCACCGCACCCTGAGAGCGAGAACAATCGAGATCCGTCAGCCAGCTCGATCAACACAAACACAAAAAAAGGGGAAAAAAGAAGAAGAAGAAGAAGAGGCGGCTTCGAGTTTTCTTATCTGCAGGAAGAGATAATCAAAAACGCCACGATTCACACAAACAACTGCGAGCCAAATCCATTTGAGATCGCAAGTGACCCAAATCAAGTCGAGCACATTGACTGGCAGCGCCCACCACTTCGATGCCTTCGTTCGGTACCTGGGAGTGAATCAGCAGATGTTCAATACCATGATCATTGTGTGTGTGTGTGTACGTGCGTTTGTGAGCACACACACACATCATGAGGTGAGCATGAGGCTCCTTTTAGAGGCCCCAAGTTCTGGCCTCCCACAATCCTCACGTCCAGTCGTTCATCTAATGACTGCTACGTCATTGTCGTCTTTTTACCTTCGCACGCTTTGTCTTGTTTTTTTTCCCTCCCACTTATCAGGCACGACTTAATTTGCCCTCTTAAACCTTTTCAGTGTTCTTGAATCCATCTTAGAAAATCCGATTTTGTGAATCCCGAACTCAGGGAAACTTGGGGCGTGTTGCCTGGAGGGACGTCCGAGCCACAGATTTGTTGATAAAACGCTTGAAACAACAAGTAACTCAAAGCACCGGTGGATCATTAAACCGGCAACATGCCGGGTTGGTAAATTTTCAGCCACCTCAACTTATTATTTGCTCACAGGCAGAGATGCAACGCAGTTCTGGTAACTGGTAATGCTACAGTGCCACACATAGTCCAGGTGTGTGTGTTTGTGTTAAAGGCCTGGACACACACCGTCAGCGGTGGAGGATCAGCTGCTCCTCAGTGCAGGACCGAGCTAGCACTTTTAGCGGCTTTGACTCAGCACGGACCTACAAGCACGACAAACACCCACTCTGACCATAAAGGGTCAGAGGTCAAACGTATCAAAGCTGGCATTGTGTGTCATCTTAGATTTAGCATCGGAAATAAAGCACGCGGGCATAAAACGGCTTCAAGCACGTATAATTAACGCGTCTCCGCTTGTGGTGATGAGCCCACAGAGAATCATCAGCAGCTCTGAGGCTCCCCTCGGCTTCACGGCGACTTTAAGCTCGTTATTCACCTGCCTGGCCGCTATTGTGCCGTCGCGGCTCCCTCTCCCCCTCATACATTGTCATTTTCAAACGCAGCAGGCCGCCGTTTTTAGAGGAAAAAAAAAAAAAAAAAAAACCAAAAACAAAAAACAAAAAAAAAAAAA